>PVIJ01000697.1:0-256297 GCA_004024925.1 Scalopus aquaticus | reverse complement strand
AAGAGTTCCTTTTTCTCCGCATCCTTTCCAGCATTTGTTGTTGCCTGTATTTTTAATGTGTGCCATCCTCTCAGGTGTGAGGTGGTATCTCATAGTGGTTTTGATTTGCATTTCCTTGATTATAAGTGATGTTGAGCATTTTTTCATGTATCTGTTGGCCATCCGCTTTTCTTCTTTGGAGAAGTGCCTTTTGAGCTTAAAAGAGGATTTTTTTAATAGATGCGTTGTAGTAGGTACTTATTTATAGGTATTGTCATAAGTGCTTTTATTGTACTGTAATAGGTGCTTTTGTGTATAGTATTTCTGCCTTCACAGTGAAGACAGTGTTATCTTCATTTGACTGAAGACACCGAGACTCAGGAGTTAAAAAAACATTTTTCCAAAGTCACACAGTAAGTAAATGGTAGAGCTGGAATTAGACTCCAGGGCTAATTCAAAGGCCCCAATTTCTGTTGACATCAGTGAAGTGTAATTAATAGTTTTAGTTCAAAACAGATCCACAAATTGTCTCTCACTGCCCTGACTGCTGGCACCCGGGCCAGGCAGCTGCTGCTGGACCTTCACTATAGTTTCCTAAGCCATTCTTCCCCGTCTGCACACAGCGATACCAGGCGCTCCTCGTCGTCTGCCCGCCCCGTGTGCGCGTTCTCTACCCCTTTATGACTTCCCTGCCCTCTTGTTTGCGGTGCTGGGTGTGCGCATGCGTTTGCCGTTTGTGCGTGTGCACATGCGCGGTTCTAGAGGCCACCCCTTCCCCTTTTCGGCCTCAGAACCTTTCGGCTGCTGTTCCAGCTAGGAATGCTCCTCTCTTCCCTCAGTGTTTGCTCAGACCTCACTGGGCAAGATCTTCCCGGATGCCCCCACCCACACTTGCCCATAGCGACACTCCTGTCACTTTCTGTCCTTGCTTCAACTTTTTAAACATTGCTTACCTTGACATAATACCTGTTTACGACACTTACTGGTTTGTGACCTGTTTCTTCTCTTAAGCAGCAGCCCTGTGCAGACAAAGGCTGGTTCACTATTGAATCCTCAGCCTGGCACATAAGAGGTGCCCAATAAATTTGAATGTATGAAAAAAGTGGATGAATAAATCACCATTACCTCCAGTATAAATTAAAGTTCTTATCATCCATCTCCCCAGAATTCCTATGAGGCCAGACACTTTAAGGGAAATCAGGCGTTTTTAAATGAAAGGATTTCCTGGCAGAAATTTATGTATTTGTATGCAGTATTTGGGTGGTTTTAAGTACAGTGCAAGAAAAACAGTCATATTTCCTGTCCTCTAGGAATTTGAAATCTGTGAAGAACCTTGACCTCGGAAATGCCTGATAATGTACATCTGGATTTGTTGGCAAAAGAGAAGGTGGATAGGCGAGTATTTTGTCTCATGGGAGAGGCATAGGTTTTAGAGGTTAAGTATGGATGGGTGCCCATGTCCACATCTTCTGAGATAAGTGGGAATTTAATTTAATCCAAATGAGGCAGAAGCTGCTTGGTGGTGACTGTTGCACTGAAGTCATCCCCTTGTCCTCCTGGGTCATCTGTTCAGCCTCCATTCAGAAGATGGAGAAAGTCCCTGAGGAGGAGAGAAAGGTCAGCAGCTTTTGTCCTGTGGCTTATTATGAATTTGGGGTAATTTTTTCTTTTTTAAAGATTTATTCATTTATGCATACAAGCTGGGGTGTAGGCCAGAGGTTTGGGGTGATTAGAGGATTCACCAGAGACAGAGTGGGAAGCAGAACAGGCAGATTGACAGAAGTATACTGCTGAGAGGAGCAGCGAGTGAGGCAGGAGAGGTCTGCTGTGCCATGTGGGAATCTTCCTGACCGGGTATGGAACTCATGCTGCAGTGGCTCTGCACAGTGCTGCGCTTAACCCGTTGTGCCACCAGGGAGACCCTGAATTTGGGGTAATTTCATAAAATATTTTCTCTCCCACTTCTTTCCTTCCACTGTTTCTTCCTGCTTTCAAGGACCTTTTTCTTCAATAGGAGAGGGAGAGAGCCTGGTTAGACCAGGTAGATTTATTCCCTTCTGCCTTCTGCCGTGGCTGAGAGATTCGGGGGAGAGTGGGGAGAATGGGAGAACCTTCAGACTAACTCTTCACACCCATACTGTGTGACCAACAATATATTTTTTGCAGTGGATGAAGTGCATTTTTGTAATTGTTAGAAGAAATGTTCTCGGGCTCCTGGTGGCCAGTATGTAGCTTTACATATTGTGTAAAGTATGTGTGTGTGATATGTCTGTAGTGGGTCTCAGATACACACTTTTTAAGATGAAAGACTTACATTCCTTCATTTATGAATTAAGGAGTGGTTAATTTATGGTTCATTTTAATATTGTTTATTTTACTTCAAAGAGTTAAACCCCCCAAAATATTTTTCTGTTGAAGACAGAAAAATGTCTAAAGTTCCTAAGATTCAAGATTTTTGAAAGCACATTTCTCTTTCTCCACTTTACCAGAGCCAAATGACAACTCAGAAGTAGAAATCACAGGTTTTGGTATTTATGTACCTCGACTTAAAAAAGAAAATCTACTTGTAGTTTTAATAAAATGTGACTTTCTGAATTGCATTTTCTGTGTTGTTTTGCACAAACCAACCATCATTAGATATTATACTTCCCTTCCTTTTTTTTTTTAAAGTATTTAAAAAAATTTTTTTTATTATTTTTTATTTTTTATTTATACATATAAGCTGGGGTACAGGCCAGAGGCGTGGGGCGGCGAGAGGGTTCACCAGAGCCAGAGCGGGGAGCAGAACAGGCAGATCAGAAATACACTGCTGAGGGGAGCAGCGGGCGAGGCAGGAGGAGAGGTCTGCCGCACCATGTGGGATTCTCCCCAGCTGGGCTTTGAACTCGCGTCACCCTCACCGCTGCCGACAGCTCCACAGCACAGCGCTTAACCGCTGCGCCACCGGGGAGGCCCTACTTCCCTTCCTTTGTCTCCCCATTGGGGAAGAAAGAAATCCTGGTGGAAGGTGATATTTAGGGAAGGAGGGAGAGCAGCCTGGCTGCCTGGGATGGTCACGTGGTAGGACTTACGTTTCGCCCTCCCACCCCTACTCCTCTGCTAAACCCTTGATTCTTGCAGCTGCATAAAGAATCCTGGGAAGAAACAGGACCCCCCATGACTCCATGTCTGCCCGGTGCCCATTTTTCACTGGCTAGGGGTGATCCTGTACGAGGGTCTCAGCATCCCAAGTGCATGTGACAGCAAAAGAATCTGATGAAGTTGTCAGTCCTTTGTCGAAAAGCTTTGCTCAGGAACCTGTGGCCCCCTCATTTCCCCCTCTGAGCGAAGTTCTGAATGGAGCAGGCTCTCAGTGCCCAGGGAGGGCAGTGAACTTGCTCTACATTCCTGGTGGGTGATGAAGTCATTCCCTAATCTATCAGCACCACCTCCTTCCAAGCCCCAGGGAAGCAGAATGCTTGCTCAGAAGCTATCCTGCAGGACACAGGCGAGTCAAGAAGAGGAAAGAAAGAGACTCATTCTTCTTCAGCAACCATTGCTGTCTCTTGCTGCCGGGTATGGAAAGTGGAAAGGCACATATATCACCATCCGCTAAAGACCAAGGCTGGCCAGCACTCAGTGGGAAGAACAATTAGCAAATTAATGAGTTGTGGCCCAGGGGACCGCCTCTCAAAGCCCACTATTTAAGAGTGATCCCTTGGTAACCACTTTTATTTAAAAAAACACAGATGGAATGTTGTTCATTTACAACTTGTGTCTTTCTGGGTTACACAAGTGACCAGCCTACAGGCATGAATGTTAATTACATATAAGGAGGTATATAACACTGGTCAACAAATTTTTATAAGTCATATCACTGAAATAAAATTAGTCATTTCCTATCAATTTGTATGTGCTCAACACGAATATGACAGTCAAATTCTAATTTTGGCTCTAGTTTTTTTGTAATCTGCAATAAATTGATGTTTACCTCACAAAATGCATGCCAATAATAATAGGCCTATGGTTAATACCTGTAAAAAATCAAGTCATCTACTTCTTAGACTTTTTCCCTTATCTCTTGTACAGCTGTTGAGGAGCATCTCTGGGGAGTGGCCAGCAGTAGTCAGCCAGCACAGTAGTGGACCATTTTCCCTGATATCTTTGTTCCATTGATGCGTTATCTTGATGAAAACGTTTGCCATGTTCATCACTAACCATACCACAGTTTTCAGGGAAGAAATCCAGATGGGAGTGAAGGAAGTGGATCTTTAGAGACATATTGCAGCCAAGTTTCTGATACTGTATCAGCATGTCTTCTACTAGTTTCTTTTAGTTTTCTGCCCTAACATTCCCAAGAAAGTTTGTAGACATTAGGCGAAAAGCATTCCATGCTTGTTTCGCATCACCCTGCAGCAAGTTGTTGAACTGGTCATCTCAATGCAGACAGAATGTTTGGGTAAATTATTCTCGACTTCTTTTGCTTTGTTATTCCGCCGGAAAGAGGAGGAACCAAGCAGAAGACTGTTGTCTTTTATGTGGTTGCTTGGCTCTCTCCACACCATGGGGACTGCAAATGGCATTGATGGTCTTTTGCCATTGAACCACTGTGAAAGCTGTGTTGTACATGTAGCACAGCATATATGCGAGGCCCAAGGCTTGTCTTGGTCACCAACCTTGCATCTGAAGTAAAGATGATAAGCCTTCTTCACTTGAGAAGTGTTACTTTTCTTCTGGTTGGCAAATGTCACTTCCCCACAAATAGAGCAGAAATTGTCCATGCTATTAACACACTTTCAAGGCATTACTGTTCTGTATTGTGCCTAAATGGATAAAATATTTATAGTTCTATGGAACAGTAGCTTAAACTGTCTTGCACAAAGTCTGAAATATTTTCAGTGCTCAACCTTTTCGACAGGGCTTTCTATAGCGCACTGCTGACATCAGTTTACTTTAGCAGCTGCCTGGCAGTAGTACTGCGTTGCATCAGAAAATGATGCAGTCAACTCTGGATGATGTGTGCATGATAGTATTATGCAATGCGATGCAATGTGACATCATTCTAGGCTGATTTAGGATGTTGTTGCAATCCTGCGTAAATTGACACAGTGAAACATATAAAATGAATTATATGAAATATCTTCAAAACGAGAGCTAATAAAAATGTTCAGAGTTATATTCATGTTCAGCACACCAAGTTACTACAGATTAGGGCCTTTTTAAGTCAGTTATGATCTCACTGTTGACCAGTGTAATTGGTGGTTCTCAACATTTTTAAGCATGAAAACCCTGTTCTAATATACATATAGAAAGTTCATGGATCTTTAAGTTCTAGTAGCTGTTCTGTTATCATCTGTTGGCTGAGAAGATATATAATCAATACCAAGATCATAATCAAAACCAAGATAAGTAATATGTGAAATAAATTTGAATACTAATTGTGGAATTTACTGTATTTGAAAACTATGTATAGAATTCATGTACACACAATGACTAGTGCTCATGAATTAATGGAATTTTCTCATTCCCCCTGAAATTGAGGTCCCCACACCTCCCCTCTTCTCAAAGGGGAAAAAGCCAGGCCCAAAGCCTCCAGGATGGGCCCATGATGAGAGTAAAAGGATGATTCTTGGAGTCAGGCAGATGGGGATGAAGTTTCAAGTCTAACAGTCTGTATGATCTTAACTAAGTTATTAAATCTTTTGGGCCTCACCTTTCTCATCTTTAAAATGGAGATCACCCTTGAACCTCACAGGGATTTCAGAGGAATTGACATTTTGAAGTTTTAACAAACCTCGCACAGTGCCTGGCACAGGGAGGCAGCACTTGATGCTTGTGTTTCCCTTCTTGCTTCCTCTCCCCTTCCTCCACGCAGACCCAAGGCCAGGAATGTCTGAAATCAACCCGTCAGCTAATTCTTTCTGCCTCTGGGTATTAACTTGGTCTATAATGTATGTTCCAGTTACTAGAGCTGTTTAACAAATGACTGCTAAATTAAGTGGCATAAAACAAGCATTTATTATCCTCCCACATTTTCTAGGTAGGTCCAGTGACATGGGGTGATCCTGTGGAACCTCATTTGTGGAATCTCAGTCTGGGTTGCAATCTTCTGGTGGCCCATTCACTTACTGTCTGGTGACTAGTAAGGACTCTCAATTACAACCTTCGCTGACACTTTTGGCCAAAACACTTCTATCCCCTCTATATTTAGCCTGAGCTTTGTAAGTGTGGTCGCTGGCTTTCAGTTGAAACTCCTGAGAGGCAACCACATGGAAATCATAGCAGCCTGGTCACCCAGCCCTGGAAGTTGTGTGGTGTGACTTTTGCCACATGCCATCAATGAAAACCATCATAAATTACTGTCCAGATTCAAGGGGAATCTGCCTTCTGGGGCAGCTGACAAGGTTCTGGAGAACATAGGGGATCAGGAATCATATATGTAATTTTTGGAAAATATAATCTGCCACAGTTTGTAAGTCTGTAGCCAGAGGGACTTCTGGGATGTTCTAGCATGGATGCTCCTTGGCTCACTGCAGTAACCTGGTAGCAGGTGCACTTATGCACTTACCAAAAGCTAGGACCTTAACATAAAGTTCTCCAGAACTTTGAGCTCTGTCCCAGGACATGTATCACCCTCCAACTTTGTGGGGTTTTTTTTGTTTTTGTTTTTGTTTTTTTAATTTTTTTTAAAAGATTTATTTATTTATACATACAAGCTGGGGTACAGACCAGAGGCGTGGGGCGGCGAGAGGGTTCACCAGAAACAGAGTGGGGAGCAGAACAGGCAGATCAGAAATACACTGCTGAGGGGAGCGGCAGGCGAGGCAGGAGAGGTCTGCCGCACCATGTGGGATTCTCCCTGGCTGGGCTTCGAACTCGCAGCACTGTTGCCGACAGCTCCACAGCGCAGCGGCTCAACTGCCGCGCCACCAGGGAGGCCCTCACCTTCCAACTTTGAACTTGAACCTCTTCATCTAAAACCCACTGAAATGCCCACTTGTCAATAGCTGTGGCCATTTGAACTCAAAGCTATGAGACTAGACAGCTGGGAACTGACTGTTCGCTCCTCCTGGTGCCACAGCTCTGCTTTACTTCATGACAACAGTGTGTAACCCCTTCTGTGTCATTTCTCATAGAAAAAAGTGCATCCGTTGTATTTTCTTGAGATTTATCTTTGAAACATTTTGATTGTTCTAGAAAAGTTGTAGTGTTTGGAAGGTTACCTCTGGAGGAGGAATGCTGACTTCTACTCAGATATAAGGGTTCTTCAAGTATTATCCCCCTAAATTATCATTTCCCCCACTAAATTATCATTTTACTTATTTCTTTTGCCTCAGAGCTTGTTTGCAGGTGTGATATCCTTAAAGTAACATCTTAGAGGGACTATGCAGCCAAAAAGCAATTTTGCAGAGAAAGAGTGAACACGGAATTTAAAAAATACATTTATATCATGTAGTTGGGTTAGACATAAACCAGAAAGTATAAGGGAGGGAGGGAGGGGGTGGAGAAAAATTGTAGTTTATCATTTCTATGGAATTCTTTGTCTGTAAAATGTTCAGTCACTTCCAGACTCTGCAAGTCACTTTAATCTGTAAAGTAACGGTACTACTAGGAGGTCTCAGCGGGCGGTCTGGGGCACACAAGGGATAACAGAGGTGAAAGTCTTCAGGGAGGTACATGTGCTGTTCACATGGAAAGCTCTGGCATTTTCTGTCATTAGTCAGAGGAAATAGTCTGGTGGAGCAGAGCGATGCTGCAAGGACTCGAAGAGGAGAGACAAAGACCTTCTTTCTTCCTCATGCTTCTCCCTTCCAGTTTCTTGTTTTTCACCCTTTCCTTCTTTCACCTCCAGTTCCCCTCTTTTCTGTTTTCTTCTTTGTCTTCCTACTGCCTTTTTCCTCAGTCATCCTGAAGGCTTCCAGGCGCCCACTGATGCCTGTGGACACTGCCTGTTAGATCTGGACCTGCCAGGCCCGGGGTCGAGGCTGTGTCTTCAGAGTCTGTTACAGGATCGCACATCACATTTAGCTCTGGGTTTAAGGGGACTTGCGATAGATTTCATTATTATCCTCTTGCCTCTGGGGAGAGACAAAGAACCAGACTCAAATTAGTGAGTCCACACTACTTTCTAGATCTGGGCTAGACACTGTGGTCCGTCCATGGGGCAAGGCAATTTCTGGAATTCTGGTCTGCAAAGGGAGTCTTCTTTAAAACCATCTTTTATTTTCCCTGCCAATCTGTGTCTCAGTATATTTACAAGAATTTTTTTGGTTAACACTTGCTTAACTGCTCTTGAACAAAGTGATCCCTTAGATGCCTGCCTTCAAAAGTGATTCATGTATACTGTGTAGATGGCATAGTAAATCAGATTTTTCTAAACAGACCCTCTATTAGGGCAGAATTGTGCACCCTCCTCCAAATTCGTATGTTACAACCCTAACCCCCAGTACTTCTGAATGTGATTGCACTTAGAGATAGGGCAGAGGTAGAGGTGACGAAGCTTAAATGGAACCTTTAGAGCGGACCCTAATCTAAACTGACTGATGTCAGAGATTTGAACACAGATACCGGGTAGGTGTGTGTGCACTGTGTGGACACGGAGAAGGCGGCTACCTACAAGCCAAGGAGAGCCTCCTACAAGCCAAGGAGAAACTAACCCTGCCAGGACCATCATCTATGATTTGCAGCCTCCAGAAAATACATGTCTTTTGTTTAAGCCCCACCCCCTCAGTCAGTTGTATGGTGTCATGGCAACCGTAGCAAACTAAGACACCCTTCTATTAAGGGAAAGGTGTAAAGCTGTCTGTGAACAGTGTGGAAACAACCCATAATACAAACTTAACTTCATTTTTATAGATCAGCTGTGCAGTGATTGTGATGGTATGTATTAGTTTGGTTATCCAGAAAATCAGACCAATAGGATGTATTATTTTTCTCCGTATAGAGCTCTCTCTCTTGCTCTTTCCATTTCTCTCTCTCCCTCCTGTCACTCCCTCCCATCTGTCCATCTAGCTAGCTAGCTATCCATCCATCTACCCATCCACTTACTCATTCTCTCTCTCTCTCTCTCTCTCTCTCTCTCTCTCTCTCTGATCTAAGGGGTTGGCTCACACAGTGATGGATCTGTAGGGCAGATTGGTAGGTAGGCTGGAAACCAGGGAAGAGCTGATGTTGAGTTCAAATCCGAAGACAACCCGGAGGCAGAATTCCTGTCTTAGGGAGAGGAGAAGAAATCTCAGTCTTTTTTGTTATGGTCTTCAACTGTCTGGATACGACCCACTTATATCCTAGAGATGATCCGCTTTATTCAAAATCTGCTGAATTAAATATTGATTATGTCCAAAAATACTTTATAGCAATATCTAGACTGGTATTTTGATCGAACAACTGGACACTATGGTCCAGCCCAATTGATATATCAAGTTAACCACGACATGGCAATGAAGATGGGTTCACTTTATTATTTTTTTAAAGTGTATTTCAGAGGCTTGTTTAATAAAAACAAGCTTTCACATGGTATTAATGTTGGTGTGCTTTTACATGCATAACTTCACTTGATCCTTTCAACCAGCCTTTTCTTTTAATACATGGATTCAATCGTTAGGTACTCATCACCCTTAAATGTCTGTTGATAAAACGATCGTTAAGTGTGATGGAGACTGTAGGCAGGTGTTGACACAGGGCTTCAAAATTCAACACTCTTACTATACTTGTTTCATGAATCAATCTGTATTTTTCTGTTTTGGTATCTTAAGCAGACTACAGAAAACTGAAGAGATCTGTAGCTTAGTTTTCTTTGGGACTTTGCATCAAAATTGTACTTTGCTACTGTGGGAATTCCTTTTTTAAAAAAAAGTCCTAGGACTATAGTTGAGATAATATATGAGTTTCACTTTTCTTCTGTTGTTCCTACTGTCCTCTTGATTGAGGCCTTGAAAAGTGGTCCTCTATTACATTGCAGCTGCCTTTCTGAGGACATAGGCCCCAGCAGAATGGAGAGGTGGGGTCTCCAAGGTAACCGAACTTGTGCAGCAGAAATGCCCTCCTTTTTAAAGGATCTGGGACTATTTAAAATGGGTTGGTAACTGTTAAAGAAGAAACCATTACTACCCCCCCACCACCACCTTCTTTATGATTTAAATTAATCCTTACTTTTCATTCTTGCATGGAACTAATTAACACCCTAATTATTTAGAGTACGTTAAACCGAGGTGACTGGGCTCCCTTTTTTCTAGAAGGGACTGGAATTTTTCTTTAGGAGAAAATGGAAATATATTTATAGGTAGCTTACAAAATGATTCGAATAATTTAAAAATATACCACTATTATGAAACATTCCCTTTCAGTGTCTGAGGCTTAGGAGTCATGGAAATAAATTCTGGGCTTCAAAAAACTAACATAGCTTTCTTTTTCTTTTTTTTAATTTTTTTTTTTTTAAGATTTATTTTTTTTTATTTATACAACCAAGCTGGGGTACAAGCCAGAGCTGTGGGGCGGCGAGAGGGCTCACCAGAGACAGAGCGGGTAGCAGAACAGGCAGATCAGAAATACACTGCTGAGGGGAGCAGCGGGCAAGGCAGGAGAGGTCTGCCGCACCATGTGGGATTCTCCCCGGCCTGGCGTCGAACTTGCGTCACCACTGCCGACAGCTCCACAGCGCAGCGCTTAACCGCTGCGCCACCGGGGAGGCCCTAACATAGCTTTCTAAGTATATAAGACCTGAATGTAATTAACAATGTAAATTACTTAGAGAAAGTAGAAATATGTAGAATTGAATATTCATTATACAGTTAAATAAAGGAAGGTGTTCTGAGCTTTGAAGTGATAGAAGCCATCTCAAAGTACAGTTAAATTAGAAAACATTAGTTCAGCTGGTAGCAAAGATGAGGGCTCACTGCCCCACCACCGCCCAACAGCAGGCAAGTAAGACTGAGAAAATATTTGAGACAAATGGCCATTAACTCGATTAAAAACAAAAGTCCAGGACATCAAAAGATAATTCACAGTAGCAATTAAACTTGGGAGAATGTTCTCATTCAACTAATCAAACAATGCAAATTAAAACCAAATGCCTAAAATATCTAGTAATACAGTCAAAGAAATGTGAATACTGATAGGTATCTGGTGGCATTGAGGAATTATTCTCAAACTTTCTGGTGTGATATTTTAAAAAGTTCCCTCTTAGAGTTACACACTGAAATGCTGAGATAAGAAATTACATTGTCTGGGGGTTGCTTCAAAATAGTCAGTGCTGGGGAGAGTGGGAAGTGAGTGAGGTATGAATAAAATAAAATGATGGAGGGGGAGATGAATAAACTATTTGTTGTAATAGTTTATATTATAACTTAGATGATAGATACATGGGGATTCATTTTTTGTGTGTGTGCTTGTGCTTGAATTTTTAATATACCACATTTGGGATTTTTATACTATTTACATATCTATATCTTGCAAAATAAGCCCAAAGACCCTACTAACTTAAAAAAAAAGGAGCAACCAGACATTTTCCATTTTCTGTCTTCTGACTGAAATAAACAGCATCTCCTATACAGTATTTGTTGTTACCAAAAAAAAAAAAAAAAGAAAGAAAGAAAGAATTCAAGATCTGATCAAGACTTTAGATCCTGTAATCGAGTGGTCATCAGGAAAGGGGAGTGCCCCAGGACCCCGCCTCCACCTCAAGCCAGAGAGATCCAAGACACCTAGGACATCACCGAAGGAAGGATGCTGAGGACTGAGGGTGGAGTTAAGCAACGGTGTTTAGTATTTTAACCAGACATGTGAGCTTTGGGTGCTCTCTTGCACTTGGTTGTTGATCACCAGGTTTTTGAGTGTGCCATTGAGCTTCTAGCTCAGCGGAACTGGCAGGACGCAGTCACCAATGTGTTCTTTATCTTTTTCCCTTCCCTTTTTGTAAATTAACCTTTTATTAATTTTATTGTGTGTGTCTGCAGTTGAGTCTTATAAGTCCCTTTTAAGCGCGTGGGTGAAAATCTACAAAACAGGCACCCCATTTTGTATCGGGGCTGCCCTGTAACAATCCTACAACCAATTTACAGGAAATAAGGGAGCTAAAGGATCATGTTAAATGTCAATATCATTTTGAGATCTACTCCATACAAATTCTGCAGGACATTTGACCTTACTCCTTTTTCTTAATGAAGTACCCTTGTTTTATATCCTTGTTAATATTTTTTGACAGTATAGGATTTCATTTCTTAAAGTAAATTAAAAAGAGGGGTGGGGTGTGAGATTTGGAACTGCTGTTTGCAATATAAGGACCTGATTTGTACCCCGATTTTAACAAACCAAGAAAAAATTATGAGACGATTGGGAAAACTTCCTTACTAACTGGATATTTTATGTATTAAGGCATTTGTGTGATTTTTTTAAGATGTGCTATGGTATTACACATTGCACTTAGGTTTAAGAGAGTTCTTTTTTGTTTTAAGATTTATTTATTTATTTATGCATACAAGCTGTGGTGTAGGCCAGAGATTTGGGGTGGTGAGAGGATTCACCAGAGACAGAGTGGGGAGCAGAACAGATGGATCAGATCACTGCTGAGGGAAGCAGTGGGCGAGGCAGGAGAGGTCTGCTGTGCCATGTGGGACTCTCCCTGTCAGGTATTGAACTTGTGCTGCAGTAGCTCTGGATAGCTTCATAGTGCTGCACTTAACCCGTTGCGCCACCAAGGAGGCCCTAAAAAAGAGTTCTTTTCGTTGAGAGATACACACTGAAATATTTATTGATACTAAGTCCTCTGGTCTGGGTTTTTTTTCAGATGGCTTGGTGAGGGGGGTATCTAAAATGGAAGTGTAATTGAACTGAGGCAGACACCAGTTAATTTTCATTGAAGAGCAAAATAAGGAACTCTCTATCCTCTTGGATATATTTAAATCTAGGGCCTCCCCGGTGGCGCAGCGGTTAAGCGCTGCGCTGTGGAGCTGTCGGCAGCGGTGACGCAAGTTCGATGCCCGGCCGGGGAGAATCCCACATGGCGCGGCAGACCTCTCCTGCCTCGCCCACTGCTCCCCTCAGCAGTGTATTTCTGATCTGCCTGTTCTGCTCCCCGCTATGTCTCTGGTGAGCCCTCTCGCCGCCCCACACCTCTGGCCTGTACCCCAGCTTGTATGTATAAAAAAAAAAAAAATCTATTTCTATAATAAAAAAAAAAAAGACTGGTTTTTGGCCATTGTTTTGTAATTGTAAACATCTACGGGGTAAGATCCAAGGCCTTGGCGCTGTGCTGGTGACTTTCTCAGAAAGCAGTTTTATCTGAGATAGTTTTGAAAACTATATGCACAGATGCTTCTGGCTGCATTTTTGTAATATCACTTTCCTTAAAATAGCCTAAATGCTAAACAACAAAGGAATGTTAATTAAGTTTTGAAAAATTTATGGAATTTCATGTATCCTATAAAATAACAATTTATTGCCCCATAAGGTTGCTTTTACTATATTAGAATGAAAGAAAACAGGACAAAAATGAGTTGTGCTAGAAAAGGGGTGCTTAAGGAAATTTGATTGAAAGGAAATAAGGCTAAATGCTAACTTTCGCAGATCATAAAATATGACTGGGATGTCTTCTTACTTTCTTAGAATTTTCTGTTTTGTGGTTATATTTTGTTTTTAAAATCTTAAGGTAAACAGATAAACATGTATAATCCTGTGAATTGAGACCATATACCCAGTACATATATTTAAGCTATGTTATTTATCTTCACCTAAAACAAAGATAGTTTATTTAACAAAGTAAAATCTTGGGTGTTTACTTTTTGTATTTTAAATGAATGGTAAACTATTTGGAAATTATACAACCTAGATAAAATCTTTCTTAAGACATATATTTGTTTGTGTATATATGCACTTATTTAGAATAAACAAGAGAAAGTCTCTGTGGCACTTTTTGCCTCTGGGAGGTTTTACATTTTCTAACCTGGGCAAGTGGAGGAGGCCTTTGGCAAACTTGCTTTCCCATCTTCCAATTTTTTGGCAATTGTGTCTGGCGTAAGTGCTTTTCTTTTATAGGACCCTCACCCACCCCTGCACGCCCCCCAAAGGAAAAGAAATAGCAAGTGACATCTTATAAATAGTTGGAAAAAAATAACTGAAACAACCAGTTAAGTTCCTGAAACTCTGGTAAACTTTCTTGGTAAACTTTGTCATGTGAGTCCTGTTTTCCATTTTATTCACTGACTGGTGAGTCTACCTGGATTCAAAGCAGGAAAGTTGAGGATTAGCTCACGTGATGGATGGTCTGACCTTCCAGAAGTCCAGATCCAAACATGGCCAGTTGCTTTGAAGCACTGAGTGTGGGGGGATAGTGAAGCAACTGCCTGAACTGTTTTCCATCCCAAGTCCTTGGCAAGGAGAGAATCACAGGCCCTGAAGTGGAAATGCCCCCTGGAGATTACTGACTAGGAGAAAGCAGAGGCTCGCGGCCAGCCCTGGCAGGCTGCAGACAAAGAGCCTTCCAGGGACTGCCCAGGAGGCTGTGGCCTGAGGCGCAACTCAGTGGCTGCCCTATTGCCAAGGAGGGTGGCATTTGGAGCACTTGAAGGGTTCTTTTCTGCTTTTCAGTGATACTGAGCTGCAGCCCAGGGAACAGTGCCCAGGAGGGATCTTAACTCCCTACAAATAACCAGAAAAATTTGACCATGGACTTGATATCATACATAGAACAGGAGCACTGGCTATGTTGAATTACCATGACTACTTTGCTAAAGTTGTCCAGAATCTCTCTCTACTTTATAGAAGTTACTGGCACCATCAATTTTGTCAAATATTTCCCCTGCTTGCTATTTTGAGGTGATTAACATAGATTTCTTGGTATTGAGAGGATTGTTTTGCCCACTATACCTGGAAACAAGGTAGTAAGGCTATAATTGACATGCAAGGTTTTCCTCCCACCCCACTTAGCCTGGCTCTATTCTGAGAGCCAGGAGTCAATTTTCTGCTTAGAAGCCTCTATGTGGCTTGTACTGGAGCTTCTGTAACACAAGTTGTTATTTTCAGCTGATAAATGGTCTGATGTGTGTTTTGGGGCCACCTCCATGTGACTCACTTAACATGGCTGGCTGAACACTAGGAGTTTACCAAGGGCATTTGGTTGGTGTTGTTGAGTCTTCACTTTGCTCTCTTCATGGAGATACTTGAGCTTCCTTCTAGAATGGCAGCTAGGCTTCAAGATTTAGTATGGGTTTCAAGAAGCCTTGGTAAAAATTATAAGATTTATTATGGCCCAGCCTTGAAGTCCCAGTCATTTCCAACACCACCTATTGACCTTAATATTTTTAGATGTTTGGGCCACCTAGTTCTCATCTCTTAGCAATGGGTTTTTGTCTCTCTAATGCTTTAGGCATTAAGAGAATAGATACCAAGATTTGGTCATAGACACTTAGGTGTCAAAGTCATTTTGATAGAAGGAAAAACATGTTGAGTTATATCATTAGTAGTGGGAAGGGTTAAAAAAGATTGTAAACTTACGAAGTGGAGCATTATCTGGCAAGCTGGGAAGATTCCAGCAGCATGTGTGCCTTATCTCATTTTTTTCTTGAAATCACACTAAATGCTACAGATATGAATGCTCAAAGATGTTCAAGGTAGAACTGTTTGTTATCATGAAAATCTGCTAGCAACCTAGATGCTTATTACCATTTTACTTACACAAACTTTTGTTCTTATTCTCAGCCAAAATGATATATTTACCAACTGAGAAACAATATATAAAAACCTGATGTCATTCTTTACTTCCATTGGAAAATGTTTGATATAAATTGCCTGGCGAGAAAAGCAAGTCATAAAACACAGTGTTTACTGTATGTATAAAAAAATATCTGTACTGGTACAAAAAATTAGCAGGGTTATTCTTGAATGATAGTATTGAAAATGATTCTGTTGATTTTATTCTTTTTAATACTATTTGAACTTTTCTACATTGAATCTTTACATATAAAAATATTCTCAAAAGAAAGTAATTAACTTAATGAAATACTAGAAATATACTTGTATCAGGTCTTTCATTGTTTAAGTGTCCTGTGCTGTTAATTGCTGAGTATTTTTTGTATTTTCTGAACATTGAAGCTTTTATTCAGTTTTTTCTCATATGTGGTCTAATAACTATTACTTCATCCCATGATCTGGTTTACATTTCAACAACTGCATGTCCTAAATATCATTTGGCATTTATAAATGCATGTGGTAATTTGGAAAAATGCCTTTACTACGATATAAATCTTCCAAGGAACTTTAAAAATTATGTTGCAGACTTTATGTTGAAGACTAGAAAATGTAAGCACTCTTAACTTGTAGGAAGAGCCTCCAAGTGCTATTTGTCTCATATCATGACTTTTTTTGTAATTTATTGCAATCACTGAAGTGTTTCAGGGAAACTAATTTTACAGGGTTTATTTAAGTGCCTAGAGCTTAATAAATCAGAATTGAGTTTTAGCATGGAAAGAAATGGGGGCATCATATGTCTGTGTCTCTGTCTATAGAGTTGAGGATTGAACTGTAAGGTCTTTGGGGTTATGAACCTAACTGTGGGTCCTGTGTGCCCCCAGCCTAGGACCTTGTAAGGTACATGATGCAGGTGATTGTGAAAATAGCAAACATCACTCAGCATTTACTATGTCTAAGGCACATTACTACGTAATTTACATTCATTATCTTAGTTAACCCTCCCAACATCTCTGAGATAGGTAGAAAGGACAACTTGTATATACATAGTGATGTTTGGGAATAATGCAAATGTTTTTTAATGTCTAGCTGACCTAAATTTCCATAGTTTTGGACACACCTTGGAAAGCCTTTTGATTGAGTAGATTTAAATTCAGGTAAAATTAGAGCATTTTCTCAAACATTGTATGAAATGTGTGTTTGAATAAATTGAGATAACAGTGAGAAAGGCACAAAAGTTCCTTTGTGTTTGGTGGGCAACTTTATAAGAGTGATTGATTTTCAATTATTTTTTAATTTTTTGTTTGACTTTTTAAAAATCGAAGTAATGCTAGTTTGTAACACTGTAGGTTTTAAGGTTACAGTTTCTTATCATGTCCACCACCAAAACAATGCCTAGCCACCGTCCACCACCAGCCAATCGTTTCTTTCTACGAACCATTTGTTCCCTCCCCACCCCTTCCCTCTGCTAACCACCATTTGCTGTCCCAGTAAAAGGGTTTCTTTTTGTTTTCTTTATATTCACAAAAGAGTAAAATCGTATTGTATTCCCAACATATTTCATTTAGCATAATCCCCTCCAGGCCCATTGTCAAAAATGGCAAGATTTTATCCTGTTTATGGCTGAGTGGTACTCCAGTGTGTATCTATATACCACAACTTCTTTATCCAAGGAATTACTTTTTTTTTAAAAGATTTATTTTTTTATGCATACAAGCTGGGGTACAGACTAGAGGTGTGGGGCAGCAAGAGGGTTCACCTGAGACAGAGTGGGGAGCAGAACAGGCAGATTGATGGAAACACACTGCTGAGGGGAGCAGTTGGCGAGGCAGGAGAGGTTTGCCGCGCCATGTGGGAATATCCCTGGCTGGGCATCGAACTTGCTTCGCTGCCGTCGACAGCTCCACAGCACAGCACAGCACGTAACCGCTGCACCAGCGGGGAGACCCAGAATTATCCTTTTAATGTTTGCCATATCTTACTTTATGGTAAGATCTGTAAAATTCCTGTTACATTCAGAGTGTTGTAAATTGATATAATCAGGAAACAAATAGAACAATTTAGAGCTAAGATAAGCATACAAGTAATCCTAATATTTATTTTGTAGAATGAGCTGGGAGGTAAAGGTGGTGGTATTGAAGCTGGGCTTGAAGGATTTTTGACAAGTTAAGGAAAAGTAGTATTACCTTAAGTAGATCTTGAGAATGGCTTGGTTTTTTTGAACAATGAGGAATCATGGGTTATCTCAATTAGTACTTGTTTTGATTCTGACACCACCATAGAAGAATGCTGTTTTTGGAAGGAGATTGTATTGGAGGAAAATAAGTTGTCTTAAATTTTGAAACTTCAAGTCTAAATGCTTCATTTCAGGTGATGGCAGTTAATACTGCATCCTTGTTTTCAAGTTCAAGTTTATTTTACGTCATCATTGTTTTCCATTTATACAATTTTTCTTTCTTTTGTGGCCCCAAATTTTATCAACAAAACTTTTCTAGGTTTGGGGATTCTTGTTTTGATTAATTTTTCTGGTCAACTGGATCATGCCCATGAAAATTTTTTAAGATGCATTTAGCTAAGGGTATACAGGTTTCCCTCTGTCCAAAGGTAGAATGTTCCTATTTGGTATGATTTGATGTGTTGTTTTTGGGCTCTGGGCATGCTTTTTTTTTTTTTTTACCCTTTTCATTTAAATTAATAGTAATAGCTTTCCCAGACCCCAAAAATAGCCTACTAAATCATGCAAAAATAGGAACGTTCCACTTTCAGATGGGGGAAACGTGTACTCAGTCTGGGAATGTTTTACTTTCTGCACATTGGAGAGAATGTCAGGGCAGATGGAGTTGCTGCCTAGAGTTTGATCCCTCTCAGAGCTCTGTTAGTGATGGTCTCTGTCTTCTCGCTTTCAGTGTTTGGAAGAAATCTAGGCCAACCTGATGTGGGGAGTCTTTGAAAACAACCTGTTTTCTACCTTGGAACAAATAGAATTTTTTTCTTAAATATTCTAGTTTAAACACTCGTAACAAAATATATCTCAAAGTACTGATCCTCTCCTCCCTACCAATTCTGAGTTTTACTTGGAGTCATTTACTTTTTCAGGCAAGTTTTTCTCTAGCTCAGTGTGGTTTTCTTTTATTATTTCTTAGTTTTGTTTAGATTTCTGTACTCTATTTTAAATTGCCTGGATCCTTTTTGCATCTCTTTTTCCTACTCTTTATTATCTTTTTTCCCTTTTCCTTTGAGTTGCGTCTGTCTTTTACTGTAACTCCAAATTTCATAAATTCCTCGGTCTAGTCCTTACTGTTTGTAACACATTTTAAATTTGGCATCTCTGTGTAGCTTTCTAGATTATTCTCCAGAATAATCTGCTTCTAGATTATTCTCCAGAGCAGTTTCATGACCATAGTTTTCTCCTAAACATAGTGGAAAGAACACATTGGAAAACCTCTATGGTTTCTGAGAGTGTGATTCTGTCTCACAGTAACAAATGTGCTCTGATTGCTTGAAGAAAGTTCTTTCTTTTGGACTGTTAGAGCTTTTCTTAGGATATGAACTATTTTCTGTTGGCTAGTAATTACAGGCAGAGGGATGAGGGATATGCTTCTCAGGAATTGAGGAATGAAATGAATTCTATCAGAGATATAAGATTTTGTTCAAATACTTCAGTCAAAAATAAAAGCAGACGTGAAATCTATGGTGGTCATCACACACTGACCATACAGAAGTTCAGCCGCCCGAAGAACATGTGAGTAGGATGTGGTTGTGGCAGGAATATCTTGTTTGTGCAGAGTGGAGCATGAGTGGCAGCCTGAAATTCCCAGGGACAGTGCCTCGTATTCTGCCCTTCTTACCCCCACCCCTCCCACACAGCTGCTCTCTCAAGTGCTGGCTACACCTGCCTGCTCCGGTGGTCTCCTAGGTTTTCTCCATGTCCCATCGATACGTGGTATGCTGTGTTCTGACACCTAGTGAGATCCAGGTACTGTGACCCACCCCACCATTACCCTTTGTCCCTCTGAACTAGGCACCACGCATGGAATTTTGTTGGGATCTCTTCCCGGCATTTTCCTGGCAAGCAAGAGGGCAGCTTGTCATCATTATTGGTCCACTTGGCCTTTTTTCAAACTTGTCCCATTTGAGCTTAAACTCCAAGCAGTTCCCTGAAATCTTTGACTTGTGGATATCATCCTTCCATGGCTATCCTGTGCAGCTGCAAGTTTTCACTTAATTTTATGTCCTGCAGTTCATTTTAACAGGACATGATAAATTGCCAAGATAGTTAAGACATTGATGAATTTAACTGAGATACAAACCATTTTAGTCACTTATTGTATAGTTGCAGCTGGCTCTTCTGGGCTTGCATAGAGTCTACAGTGTACTTCACTGATGCTGTGACCACTCCGTAAATCTGGTTTTGGCCTTGGGAGTCCATTTAAACAAGCCAATAATAGAGGAAAAGAACCTTTAGTCAGAATAACAGAATGGACTTTCCCTTGGAAGTGAAAAATAACCAAAGATACTAACATATACTGAATATTATTATTGGTGCCAGATATTGTTACAGATATTCTGCTAACACTTGATTTGTTCAGTTTTCACAGTAACTCTATTCTAGTGGTTACTCTTGTTAGCACTTTTCTTATGGTTGAGGCACACAGGAATTTAAGTGTCTTGGCAAGCTCTTAGTGGTAGAGCTGGGCAGTGAACCCAGGCAGTCTGGCTTCGGGGGCCAGGCTTTAATGTACTATATGCTGCCTCTCAATAAGTGGGAATGAAATTGGGGATCTCATGGTATAAAGAATTTGAATTTGTTGGGATAGCCAGAAGGGAGCCACTGGAAGCCTGGTGACCACAGGAAGATGTCAGTGTGAAAATTCCACATAGTAACATTTAAATAATTGCCAGAGAGAAGAAGAAGGATGCTTTGGGGAGAATTGTGAGGGCTCACTAACTTCCTTGGTATTTTTTGGTATCAAAATTACATTTATAAAAGTCCAGTGCTCCGCTCAAGTCTTTTACTCAGGCAAACATTCATTCACTCTATAAACATTTATTTATCCCAGGTTCACATGTCAGCCCTTAGGCCTGGGGTACAGATGTAGAAGTCATAGCCCTGCCCCTGAGCACACAAATTATGAGACACAACTGATTATCCACCGAGTGGCTTTCCATTTAAATTGTCCTTTAAGCGATATGTTTTGGGTAGCATGCTCTACAAAATGGAGTCATAGAATTTCAGAGCTTTTGTTATTATTTCATTGTTTTGTCAATAAATAAACTCATTTGTCAAAGTGTATGTTTCAACTGCAGATTGCTGACATCTGTATTAGATGAAGGTCAAAAGTCCATACAGAGCCGAAGACCACCCATCAATGTCCCAGTATTGCTCGACTAGAATTTCCCTTCAATTTCTGTGTGTTTACTTGGCATCAAACTGAATCATAAAACTCAAGACATTTGTGGGGGAGGCGGGGGGGGTTCCCTTGTGGGCTCTAAAAGGATAATGAATGAGGTTTCACATATGGGAACCTCGATGGGTTTTCCAAAGTTCTTCATATCTGCCAAGTGTCCTTGGTTTGTGCTTCTTTGTTGCTCTCATTAAGAAATGTGCAGTCACAGGGTTAAGCTGCCTTGGGTTTTCCCTAGGGGCCCTGTGTCTTTGGGGACTGAGACTAGGGTGCACGAAGGCCCTCTGCGCACAGGCCCTGCAAAGTCTCAGAATATCAGACGGATGATAAACATCTCAGCCCCTTGTCTCATGCTCTTAGAAAACGCCGTGCCCTCTGCCTTTAGACGTCAGGCAGAAATAATTTCTTGGAACCAGATTTTTTCCCCTGTGGGTGGATATTCGAGTTTATTTTGGGTTTGCTATTATTGGAGTGTAGAAAGGCTATTACAGATATGGCCTTTCTTGAGAACTACAAGAGTTTTGGTATAAATAAATCAGTGGTGTCTCTTGCCTCAAATACATTAAAATATCCAGACTATTTAAAATTAGCCTCTGATAGCCTAAGATAATAATCTTATGTGTGTAGTGTTTTGATTAAGTCACTCTGTTTTTGAGGCTTCCAAACCCAGTTGCAGCACAGATAGAAATTTCATATGGTTATGATGACTTGACATGCTGGAAGCACTCCTCGAAGCCAGAGAAAATTCTATGTTAATATATTGATTCATTAAAAAAAATCCCGATGTCTACCATGAGGGGCATTATAGACAGACGTATACTCAAGTTTCTGGCATCAAGTAGAATTAGGTTGGGAAGTCAAACATTTTTAAATGTGCCATTTCTCCTACTTTACAAGTCAGGGAACTTGTATATAACTTCTCTGGGGTCACACAGCTCCTAAGTGGAAGAGCCAGGATTTGGACACAGGAACCCAGAATCCAGCTCTTCACCCTACACTACATCATGTAACTGAAAAGACATGGGTAAACCACACACTTGAATGCCAGTGTAAGCCTTTGTTAGAATGAAAGGCAAGGAGCGACTTTCTGCCTTGTTGGCAGAGAGGTGGCAGGATAAAAATGAGAGAGGAGAAGTTACTTGAGAAATTATAGAAGAGGCAAGAATAACTTGGATTCTAGAGCCAGGAGTTTGGCTAGAACAGAGGCCATTTTTGTTGGACTCTGACGCAGGCCAGAAGGAGAGCTGGTCAAAGTGGAATTTAAGGTGGAGACTCAATTAAGAAAAACTTCAATTAAGAAAAACTTTGGGGTGAGGGTGATGCTAAAGAGTTTGGGGGTCTGCTGCTGACCATGATTTGATGTGCATGGGAAAGTGAAGTGGAGCAGGATATTTAACTCAGGGAAACTGACAAGCTAGACAAGAAGGCCTGGGGATGGATGGGAAGTAAAAGGCCTGTTGAGAGGCTATTAAAATGTCCCAATGATCAGTGTTCGAATCTTTTCCCTGTCTCTGTAAGTATCTAAACCTGTCAGTGTGACTCAGGAGCGTGACAGTGAGGAGGGCTGCATCTAAAGTATCTAGCATGATGTCTGCAAAAGCAGGAACCAAAAAGGTGTTTGTGAAACTGAATTGGATTAAATAAAGGCATTGGTGGTAGGGATGGAAACTGAGTCCATGAGGGATCCTGGAGAGGCAGCATCAGCAGTCCTTACTAAGTAATTGTCATTGGCTGGGGAGGTGGAAGATTCGGAGGCGCCATGGTCTCTGGCGTGGGTGATGATATGATTCTAGCACCAAACCCAGGGAGGTGACCACACCAGGTCTTTTGCTCCTGGCCAGAAAGCCCAAGTCTGAGCCATGAGAACATCTTTGCACAGAGTTTATTATATGAAGGGGCCACCACAACAGCCAGCCATCAGGTTACCCCTGAAGAAGCTAACTTCTTCTCTTGGTGGGAGTGCTGTGCTTATGTCAGGAAGGAAGGAGTGTGAACGAAGTTTGGGGGCAGAGAACGGCTCCCTGTCCAAAGAGGTGCTGGACAGTCTAATGGGCATGAATCAAGGTGTTTGACTTTCCAGCAGGGCGTTTTCTCAGCAATCAGCAAATGTTTGTTTCCGATGCCACTATCAACCTCAGAGGGACACGGAATTTTAGTAGAGATGTAATGCAATCAATTTTCCAAGGTCTCAGGAATGCAAGTCAGAGCAAGTCAGTAGTTAATCACAAGGAAGAGGCTAGGGGAAAGAGAGAACAAAGGGTATTTAGAGTTTAATTCCACTTGTTCCTAATTTTTTAACTAGGAAATTTTGGGGGGTTGCTGTTGCAAAATGGAGGGCATCTGGCTTCACCAGTGCTGTGCACGGGTTGTCCCCCAACACTGAGCCACTCTCAGACACCCTGTGGGCTTCCTGCCGTAAACTCAGGTCTGACACTAACTGCCCAGAGCACCAGGTCCTGCATGTTAAGGGCTCAGTCCCCTAAGACTGCCCTTCACTTGGGAGGGAAGCTGTTACCTGTACTGTTGTTGTTAGCTGTATTTCTGCCTGACTCGCTCAAATCTGACCCTGGCTAAAAATCAGAGGTTCCCACAGTCCCCTCCTGGGGTGTGATCATTTTGCTGGTGTGACTTACAGATCTCAGGGAAACATTCTCCTTGCTAGAGCACAGGTTTATCATGACAGGATAGAACTCTGAAGCAGCCAGATAGAAGAAATGCATACAGCCACATAAGGAAAAAAGGGTGTGGGGGCCCCCGGCCCTCTCTGTGCCCCTTTTCCCAGATTTGTATGTGTCACTCATGTGAGACCCTCTGAAACCATACTTTCAGGATTTTATGAAGACTTCATGACACAGGAATAGTTGATTGAATCATCAGCTGTGCAAGTCATTCACTTCCAGCCCTTCTCCCCTCCGCTGGGGTCAGGGAACTGGACTCTTTGCTCCGGAAACCTGCTTCCATCTGTAGGTTACCTGGGGCCTTTCTCAAAGTCACCTCTCATTACTTAACAATACTTCTTTTAATTTCGGACATTTCTAGGATTTTTGGAGTTCTTTGTGAGAAATGGGGACAAAAACCATAGCTATATTTCTGATTATCAGTCACAATATCACAGTTGACCATACCACTCACCAAGACAGGGCCAGGTGAAGGGAGGGTATAGTGAAGCGATTCAGGCCTTTTTGCCTTTGGTCTCTCCATGGCCTGCGAACGCCTGTTCCTTCTCTAAGTGCTGGAAGGTGGGAGAATGCAGCTGCTCCCCCTCTAGTCTAGTTCAGCGTTTTAACAGATAGAGATGTGGTTCATTCAAGGCTTATTTGTCCTCTTCATTGTTGTCAAGGGAAGACTGCTGACAATTGGACTCCTAAGGTAATTTTTTTTATTCTAGTTCTTTTTTTTTTTAAAGATATATTTATGCATACAAGAGCTGGGGTGTAGGCCAGAGGTGTGGGGGTGGTGAGAGGATTCACCAGAGACAAAGCGAGGAGCAGAATAGGCGGATCTACTGAAGTACACTGCTGAGGGGAGCAGCGGGCGAGACAGGAGAGGTCTGCTGCGCCATGTGGGAATCTCCCTGGCCAGGGATCGAACTCGTGCTGCTGTGGCTGCTGATAGCTTCATAGGATGAGACTTAACCCCTTGCACCACCAGGGAGGACCCAAAGAGAATTTTTTTGATGTAGCATTCTTATTTTTTTCTATGAGACTCAGATGATTCTAACATGGAGCCATGTGACTGGGGTCTTTGAGAAACATTGGGTTAAATACTCACTTTAATATTTCATCATAATCATTTTTCCCTTTGAAAATTTTGAGCAATGTAAAGGAGGGAATTTGACTGCAGAATCGCCATGTCTGCGTCTGTTCGCAGGACACTGCCTGGAGGCCGAACAAGCAGCAAGGGGTTCAGCGGAGCCAGGTGGGCCAGAGGGGACATTTTGCGCTACTCATTTTCCGAGTGTCCCTGTGTTAGATCCCTACGGCTACCACTGGCTGAAAACAGGCATTTATTTTTCTCTCACAGTTCAGGAGGCCAGAACTCGAAAATCAGGTGTAGGCAGGGCTGGTTCCTCCTGAGGCCCCGGGGGGCCAACTGCCGCATGTTTCTCCCCTGACTTCTGGCTGTTGCCGTTATCTTGGTGTTTCTCGGCCTGTTCACATCGCCACATCTCTGTCTCCGTCTCCACCTTCTTCCCATATTTCCTTCTTCACTTCTTACAAAGTCGTGAATTTAGGGCCCATTCTCAATCCAGGATCATTTTATCTCAAGACCCCTTTCCTATTAAAGTCACATTCTCACATTCCAAGTGGACATGACTGTTTGGGGCGACACAATTCAAGCCACTGAAGTCACTTATGACTTAGACTTGGCTAAGATTACAGGACCCCAGGTATCGGGCGCTGTCTTGGTCTCCTATCTCAAACTTGGGGGCCTTAAATATCCTCTTAGTCCCCAAACAGGAAAATGAGTCATAGACTGTTGTGATACGCAGGGACTGGGGGCGACCCTCTATCCCAGGGCAGCCACTTCATGCTAAGGCTCGACCTGGTGCCCTGCAACCTCATCACTCCATTCACCACCTCTGCCCTTTGGTTATGTGGGGTCACCTTTTCTCCATCTCTTTACCATGTTGGGTCACCCCCTCATATTCTCCAGGGTGTGATTCTCAGCTCCAATTTTCTTTTCAGCCATCATGCTGGGCGCTCTAGAGTTCATGTAAATGACCACCCAACCGCCTGCCTTGTATCTGGGTCTGTGCCCCAGGCCTTACCCGTAACTGTCCCTGACCTCCGTTCACTCCAGACACCCATCGGCAGCCGCTTCCTCTCGACCCTGAGTCTGCTTTACCTGTCTTTCCACTTCCAGCCAGGGATCAAACAAACCACCCTTTGCTCCCCACCGCCTAATGCTTCCAGTGAAAAATCACATGACACCACCAAATGGTTTCTTTATGGGGTTATAATTCCTACTCTCAGCTGAACCTTCAGAACTGCTTGAAAACCCCGTTACTCATTTCAAGAGGGTTTCCTTTCTCGATTTCCCCCAGGAGTTACTAGGAACATTAGCTGTTGGGAACATTTTTCAAGTTTCCTAGCCTGCCATTGACCCTGTGTCCTGTGCCTCCTGCATGAAGAAAACAAAAGCCATAAAACACGACCCTGTCTCCCACCACCTCTCTGCCCACCCTCTTTACTATCTCAGAGGCAGACAGGACCCTGATTTACAAAGATTAGCCTTCTGCTTGAGTTGAATCCTCCATTCTAACCCTACCTCCTATATTTTTCATCCATCTTTCTCCACTGGTTCTTTTGCTTGCCTCAGACTATAAACACACTTGAATCTTACTTACCCTAAAACGTTCCTTCATTTTCCTTTAAATTGAACTGCTCTTTTAGCTTCCTTCTGAGAGAAATTGCTATTCTGTACATTGAGTGATTTTATCCAGTTCTTAATTTCCATGCCTCAGTTTCCTCATTTGTAAAATGAGCTACTAGCGGTACCTTCCTCCTCGGGTTATTGTTTAGATTCATTTGTACTGTAGTGCAGTTCCTACTACTCTACATTTTTAGTTATTCTTGGTAGTATAGTGTCTTCTATAGGTTTCGATAGGACTTGGTTCTCTGCACTGGTTTTTCACTGAAAAATGTGAATGAGTAAGTAATCATTGTGTGTGATTCTGTCTGCAGAAGGCTGTGAACTTTTTTAGGGTTGAGATGACTTTCATATCCATACTTGGGAATGTAGGGTATTGCACAATGGCTGATAGAGATATAAACAAATGAAGGCTTGAACACAGTTGTATTGGATGGAACCATTTCTTCTCCCTAATGGGCAAAATTGGATCGACCTCTTCCCAGACTTCTCTCCACTCTTGTGAGACTGCTTTTACCTCATGTGAATTGGTTTTTAAATATTGAATAATGTTTTAACATTGGTCAGCATAGTCAAAGGAAGGAGCTTGGTAGGATTATGGAGACCTTAAGTGCTTTTGCAGACTGAGACAAAGGCATCAATGGAAAAGGCTTTCATCAGTAGTGGCTCCCAAAGCAGAAGGAAGAGAAACAAAGCTGTTCAGTGAACAGCTCTGAATTGAATCGCTACTGTCTGGCAGGCAGTGGGCGAGGGGCCAAGGGTGAACGAGGCAGATGCTGGTCATTAGCCCTTCCCTCGAATGCTCAGTCCAGCGGGGGGCGGCGGCACGACAGACCTTTCAAGACACTTTAGAAATAAGAACAGATAGCAGTTGTGCCCAGTGCTGTGGAAGAGAAGCATGAAAGAGCCTAACAAAGGGAAATGATCTGGTTTGGGGGATCTAGAGCAGATGAGGGGCAAGGGAGCAGTGAGTAGGGGACTTGGCAAGGTGGGTAGGGCAGAAGAACCAGCCTGTCTCTGAACAGGGGTGTTTATACTTATATTTTATGTCCATGATGCAGCTTTTATTATTTATGTGGGTAAGATGTCAGCATCACTGATGCTTCCATGAAATGGGAGGGTGATAGATTCTGGGTCTATAGCAGAGATGATGTGCCCTGCTTGTGTTTAAAATCTGAAATAAAAACGCAGACAATGGGAAAACTCAGAACTCAGCAAGTATTTGTTGAAGGAACTAACCTTATGGAAAAGTCTTAATGAAATTGTGGGACTTGTTAAAAATGGTCAAATATTTATCTCATGACGTATTGGTCATTTTCTGGATTTTCATGGACACAAGGGATGACAGACAGGCCTCACTTGGAACGACTCACTGTTTATACTCTCTACATCTTGCATTTTCAAGTTGTTGTGTCTTGTTTTTTCTCTCCATTCACCAAAGTAGTATTCACTGCAAGGTCTAGTTCATTATCTAATCAAAAACCCTTTCCTACCTGCTTAGCGAGTTGTGCCTTCCCTAGTGCCATTTTGCTCACTTTACCGTTCCATTAACAGCCTGTCTTGTTGGGCCTCCCCGGTGGTGCAGCGGTTGAACACTGCACTGTGGAGCTGTCGGCAGTGGCGACACGAGTTCGACGCCCGGCCGGGGAGAATCCCACATGGTGGGGCAGACCTCTCCTGCCTCGCCCACTGCTCCCCTCAGCAGTGTACTTCTGATCTGCCTGTTCTGCTCCCCACTCTGTCTCTGGTGAACCCTCTCGCCGCCCCACGCCTCTGTCCTGTACCCCAGCTTGTATGTAAAAAAAAAAAAAAAAAAAAACAGCCTGTCTTGTGCTGTTGGCATATTTTTCATATTACTGTATTTTATCTCTACAACCTTCTAGAAAATATAGTAAAAACTGTACCAGCCATGAAAAAGGGAATACGTAAAGATTTGATGAATGAACACTCAGCGAATGAATGAATGTTGCATCTACAGAATTTTCTTTATTATGTTGTAGCCTGAAGCTAGACATCTAATAAGTACTAGCTGGCACCGTCAACAGGAGACAGTATCACCTGGTCCTGAAGTTCGTCTGTTCATTGTCCTCTGTCTGAAAATATGAGGTGCATATTTGTTCTGGATGCTCTGAAGCCCCCCCAGTGAAAACACTGACTGCTTCAGCTAACTTTCATCTTAGCCATACTAATTATATTGGCAAAAGGGTTTGCTCTCCATAAACTAGACGAGTAGTGCAGTTTCCATGTGCCGTGTCTCACTCTGACTCCTCCAGACGACTGCTCAAGCTGGTCCTATCACAGTGCATGTGCTGATTTGTGATGGTTGCTAGGGTTGGAGCATCTTCCCCAAAGAAAGTCAAAGAAACTCTTTCTCTTCCTGGACCGCTTTGTGCTATTAGATTGATTGTTTTGATTGGGTTGATGTATTCCAAAACTCAAACCTGCCCATTAGCCAGATGTCTGTGAAACTGACTTTCCACCGGTTTTTCAGTTCCCAGTGATTTAACCAAAATAAAGAAAATGATGCCATGTCTGGCCAAGGGCAGACCTTGCCCGTTGCCAAAACCCGGTGTTCATCACACGGTTGACATGGTGTCTGCTATCCTCAGAGGAGCCAGGCCAGTCTTTCAAAAGACTAGGTTTCAAGGGAAAACTCTTAAGTAAGTGGGTGTCATTTGGAAATGATTTGATGAATAGGAATCTTACAGGCCAGCCATTGAAAATCTCCTTTGTGATATATTAGTAAGAATGTTTGGAGCCCACATGGAAGGTAAGGTCTGCCTTTCCACATGCTGCCCTTCATAGCTGACACATTACACATGTCTCCGGAGCGTAACATATGGCTTCCTGGATTCGCAAATGTGGCCTAATGGGCTCTGTTGAAATAGCGTCTGTTTAAACAGTCTCCTGGAAAAGTGAGCCATATTCAATAAAATAGCTAATTTTATGCCTGAGAATGTTTCTCTGGAGTCCTTTAAAATGTGGTTTTTAAGGAATACAGTAGAAAATTTGCAAATTTAAATTTGCATTAAGATATTATCTGTCCCCAGAAGGGTAATGGGGCCATGAGTTCTAAATTGTAAATATTAAAAGATTCACAGAACATGAGTCATTAAGAAGAGTGCAGATCATCTTATTCAAAAAGAATCACTATTTTGGGGGGGGGGTGCCCCGTAAGCATACATATGTGTAATGTGTGTATTACATTGCATTCTCAGGAGAATCTGCAAGTAGGACTCTCCCCATTGTACAGATGGAAATGAAGATGATCTAGATGACCTGCTGGAGACCCCTGAGTGGGAGGGTGGAGCTGAAATTTCAGAGCACTCAACTCTGAAGCACTAAACTTTTCTGCACCGAAAATTCTTAGCTTGAGTTCATGGACAGGCTGGGGATAGGAGTTGAAGCTGGAGAATCTTTGAAATTGTGTGTAAATTGTGTGTGCGTGCATTATTCTGAAGAATGTCCACAACTTTATCAGAGTCTGAAAAAGATTTATGAAGCCTCCCTAGAGCCACATTTCAGCACCAAGCCACCTTCACTTTAGAGATGAGGCAACTGGGAGAGAGAACGCAGCCCCTCCAAAGGCAAAGACGCTTGGTGCGGTGTGGGCTCTACCCGATACTGAGCCATAGACTACTTTCTAAACTCGGGGTGTGTGTGTGTGTGTGTGTATGAGCGAGAAAGACAGAGAGAGAGAGAGAGAGCGAGAGAGAGGTGGGGGGGGGCATGTATAAGAAAATTGCACAGAACAAGAATGTCCTATGTAGCAGTGCGCATCTGTGGAGCCACTGACCAGGCCGTGAGAAACTGGGCAGGACTCTCGTGCTCCCAGCATCCCTCCCCGATCACAGTCCAGGCCCATGCCCCTCACCATGTCCCTGACTTCATGTGAGCTTTGACCTTGTCTTTATAATGTACCATCTGTGTCTGCAGTCCTAAACAATAGGGATCCCATTTGCCTGTTCTCATCTTTTACTTGCAGTCACGCCACTGTGTTCTTTTGTGCCTTGCTCTTTGTGTCTTGCTTCTTTCACCAATATTGTTTTTATTCATTTATGGGGTTACATGTCATACTTGGTTCATTTTCATTATTGTGTGGTAGTCTATTGTTTGATTATATTGTAATTTATTCATCTTCTGTGATTGGGTATTTGAATTATTGGTAATTTTTGCCTATTATGAGTGTTGCTTTCTTCACTGTTCTTATACACAGATGCTATGTGTGACTCCTAGGGAAATCCTAATATTTACTATTAAGCTTTTGTGGGAGACAGCATATCTAGCTCTGCAAGGAAAAAGGGAAGATAATTCTCTTCTCCACCCCTCCCTGACTTCCTTAATAACACCTCATGGAGAAAGAGAATCCTTTCCAGTACAGTGTGGTTAGCCTCAGCTAGCTTCCTGTCCCAGGACTTGCAATAGAAACCAGGAGTACTTGCTGTGCTCAGGCCAGCCCTGGGCCCCATCCCAGAACCGGGACAGTCTGCAGGCTGGGCCTGGGATTCTGCTGCTTTAGCAAGTATCCTGGTGGTACTCAGGACCTGGCGACCCTCAGTTCCTCCTCATGAATTTGTAAGTCTTGCCTCCTTGGTAGTGAAAAGATTTGGAGAAAATCTTCCCATGATTGAAATGTTAGAAAATTTGCCTTAGAAAAGTTAAGGAAGTTGAATATATTTAATCCGTAAAATATTTTAAAATTCTGAATGATGATTAACTAGTTATTTGCAAAACAACGAACATAATTTAATAAATGAAAAGACAAGCATTTGCTGTGTCAGGAGAGATTTAGGTTAATGAAGAGACTCCAGCTAAGCCTCCAGCTAAAGTGAGCCAAAAGCGCTGAGCATTTGCTGGGCACCACAGGGGTAAGAAATAAAGGCTGTTGTCAGTGCCCGCAGGGAACTGAAGACCCGGAGACAAACGAGCACACACTGAGCTGTCCAACAAAAGCCAGGACATGATATTTCATCAGGTCTAGACTGTGGGCTTCAGTCGGGATGAGTAGGCGGTCCTTGGGGACAGGATGAAGGAGAGAAGCAGAGAGAGGTCATCAGGAAAGGCTGGAGAGAGCCTGCAGGGCTTGAATGAGGCTTTCCAAGTCCGCCTTTTCACAGGATGACAAGCGCATTCTAAAGCTGAGGCCTCTGACTCTTATTGTGATTCCCTGTCAGATATATATTTTCTGTCATCACCTGCCATGTACATACACAATAGACAAAAGTTTCCTAAAACATCTAACTTTATTCAATGTGATACATGTGATGTGTTCTGTTTTTTTATTTAATTTTTTTGGAAAAGACTGGCTTAACCCAATAATAGGTTGAAAACACAGAGCTTAAGTCTGTGTGAGGGAGGTCCAGTTGGCAGAGGGCATTTCCATGGGCAGCAGTGAGGAGGGGAGATTGTTAGTGTGCTGGTGATCTCAGAAGCCTTCCCCAATTCTGGGTACTGAATGAGTCACTTTGGGATGTCATGGCAAAAATTTAGACTTCACCTCTCCTATGATCTGCTTATACAAAACTCTTCTCACACCAAATGTGTGGGATTTTTCTTTACACCAGCAGCTAATTTTCCAACTCTCTCTACACCAGTTGGGTGTCCAGCCATTCAATTCAATCCTGATATGAATGAGCCGGAGTTAGGATCAGACCCCACAAGTTACAGGCTCAGCCCCACAAAGCTGATGGACTTCAGATGTCAATTGCAAGTCTTGGGCCGCCCATACTTCTGAAAAACCAGCTGTGAAGTTTGGAGGGTCCCACAACCCTTCCTCAGTTTCAATAATTTGCTAGAATGACTCAAAAAACAAACAAACAAACAAACAAACCCAGGAAGGCACTTTACTTACCACTACCAGTTTATTATAAAGGCTACAATTCAGGAACAGTTTCATAGATATGGGAGTGAAGGGGTGTTCCCAGAACTTTGCTGTATTCACTAAACCTGGAAGCCCAATAGGTGGTTTGGGCAGCTTTTTTGATTTTCCAGTAAGTAGCCAGTATAGATTAGATCATTGACCCTTGGCTTAATCTCCAGCCTCTCTCTCTTCCAGGAGGTGGGGGTAGGGCTGAGAGTTCCAACCCTCTAATCACTGGCTGGTTCCTCTGGCAACCAGCCCCAGTCCTGAAGCTATCTAGGGGCTTCCTGCCACCAGTCACCTCATTAACATAGACTCTACTCTGGTTGAAAAGAACTTCTTACAAATAACAAAGCACTTGGGAAAATCCAGGAATTGTAGGAGCTCTTCTACTGAGGACCAAGGACAAAAGCCAAATGTATATTTCTTATTATATTACAGTATCACAGCCAATTTATCCAAACAGCCCTACCTTTGGACAGTGGATGTTCACAGATTACTTTCTAGGATTCATTTTGATGCTGATTCAGTTGTACCAATCTGCAGAGGGCTACAAGTTGGGGAGAGGAATTTGCCTCCAGCATCCTAAGAGCAATGACATGAAAAGTGTTTATTAGATACATGTTTGTCTCCTTTTGTGATTGACTGTGGGATTTGGGGTATAGAATATAGTACTGAATACAATAAAGAGGAAACAATATAGTACAGGTCTCCTTGGGCAGTTTTAGCTTTAATGAATTTATTAAATATTTCTGTGTGTTTAGGATCAACAAGTAAATAAATGTTTTCAGTATTTTTGTGTGGATAGCCATAGTCTCTGCCTCATCTGCACTAAGAGAAAAGACATCTCTGACTTTTGCATCTAAAAGAGACTCTAGACCAAAGAATTTTAGAATTCAATGGGTACCCCATGGACCTTGTCCTCCAAAGAATAGGGTAGGGGGAAATCTTTCTTGCTGTGTGGTATAAAATTGAACTCCCTAAAGATCCATATGTAACTAATTTTAGGAGCCCCTACAATCAGATTTTTCTAGCCCAAGGTTGAATGCCTTGACGACACTGAAAAGGAAAATCCTTTCACCTGGCCTCTCTTTGCTTAAGTGCTTTCAGTCCTGTCCACTGAGATTTAACATCCTTTTGATCTTCCCAATCCAGTTTTAATTTGGTCCCTTGAAGTTCTGGAAGAGTTTTAAGAGACAACACTAATATGATAGTGTTGGGATAATGTAAGTAGAAATAGTTGGTCCTAAATGGACTTTTGAAACTTTTTTGTTTTGCTTTGGCTTGTAAAAATGCAGTATGGAGTAAATAGAATGCCGTCTGTTATTTTGGTATTTGCTGCATTTTGTTGTTAAGTAAACTTCCTATCCTATTAACAAGTGTCTGTGCCAGGGACAGTATTTTTATTATGTTCCCCTTCACTGGGCATCCTGATTTGTAATTTAAGATAAAACCTAATGTCTTTGTGAGTAGGTTGATGGTCATTGCAAAAGCATAGATGACCGTGGCCTGGACACATTTTCACTTTGGAGGAGACATTTAAAGGACTGTCGTGTAGGGCTGCACTGTTTATAAGGTAGCTACTAACTACTGGCACTTGAAATCTTGAATTACAGTTAGAAGTTCCATTGCTAGTGGAATGTAGCCACATGGCTAGTGTTCAAAAGTCACATGGAGCTAAAGCAATATTGACAGCGTGGGCTAGAAAACACTGTTGGGAGAGGACACTCCCCAGTGCATTGTAGGATCTCTGGCTTTCACAGTATTTGGGTCAAAATGAGGGCCCAGTGAACAGGCCAGAGAGTGGCAAAAAGCAGACCAAGAATTGAGTGTATAGAAGCCCTCAGGTAACCTTGAGCTGGTGGTCAGTTTGATTGTGTAAAATAGTAGGTCCATTGAGCTGTGGATCAGATCAAAGGCCAGTGTTCGGAGGAGCCAGCTGTTGAGTTTCACTAGAAACAAGCTAATGTGTAAACTGACCTCAAGGTCTTTTTAAGTTGCTTCACTTCAAGTCAGTTGAAAGAACTAACTCTGTTTCAGAGTTCGAGTTCGCTGACAAGCCTCTATTCCACTGAACTGGTGATGTTTCCTTTTGGGAAACCAACCTTCTTGAGTGTCCCCATGGTGAAGGGGAAGGTATTTTTACTGTCCATTTGGGGGCAAGTTTGAATTTGCAGGTGAGGGCCAGGAGGGCTGTCAGTCAACCTGGTTGACTGGGGTTACTCACGAGCTCTGTTTCTCCCCCTTGCTCCACAGACCAATGAGTGGAACAAGAATGACGACCGGCTGCTGCAGGCTGTGGAGAATGGCGATGCGGAGAAGGTGGCCTCGCTGCTGGGCAAGAAGGGCGCCAGTGCCACCAAGCATGACAGCGAGGGCAAGACTGCGTAAGCTACAAAGTTTTGTTCTAAATGTGCAGTGTTCTCTGCAATCCTGGTATCCGTGGGGAATTTCACACAAGGCTTTCAGGGGACTTTGTGAGATTACTGTCCTCCTGTCCCCATGTTAAAATATCTAAGAGGAGATTTTCTTTTATTTGGGGGGAGAATGTAACATTTTATTTAATAACATACTAGATCGATTCACAATTTTTTTTATCATCTAAACCATGTACTTATTTATTGAAATAACTGGTTTATGATACTGTGTATAATTCAGAGGTACAGATTCACATCTCCTCAGATGTATGCTTTCATCTATCAATAGTTACTTTCACTTCTAAGTTCTAAATTGCACATTGGGTTTAACCCAGAGATTTCACCAGAGAAGAAATAGAACTGGGATTATAACCAATTGATAAGTGGGAAATAAGTTATATCCTAGACTAGAAAGGGCATAAAAAGAAAGTGTTCCAGGGCGACCCGGATGTGAAATGGGTTGGCCTAACTCTGGGTCCTCACCCACATGCTTAAAAGGGACTTATAACGAGACTCAACTGCAGCATACACAAAAAGGTTAATAAAGGGCTTATTTACAAAAAGGGGAAATGAAGAAATGAATAACTCAGGGAGCAAGAGAGAGAGAGAGAAATACTGGTGAATGCATCCTACCAGTTCTGCTGAGCTGGACCCCAATAGCACCCTGAAAGCTGGCAAAAAAACCAAGGACCCCCCAAGGCCTACTTGTCTGGTTATATATCAAACCTGGCTGCTTAACTCCACCTTCAGTTCCCCACAATCCTCCCTTCAGTGGTGATGGCATTATGGGATTTGTAGTCCTTGGTGTCTTGAATCTCTTGTCTGGAGTGGGGGTGGCATCCATAAAATCTGTCTGTGGATTTTGTTCAGGATATCCTTCCCCCAACAAAAGTAGTTTTTTTCCATAACCCTCAAACCTTCCTGATTATATTGCTCTTTTAAAACCCCTCTTAACACAAATTGGTAGTAATTCTGTAGTAGTATGAGTTTTGCTTTAAGATTTGGCATATGTGCTATTCCTGCCCAAATCTTTATAGCTTTTTAACTGAAGTTTTATATTCAGTGAAGCATTTTGTATGTATATATGTATGTATGTACTTGTTTGTGTCCGTCCTTACCCTGGTTGTATTACAGAGAGATCACTGACTTTGGGGCCAATTCTGATCTAGAATCTATCACTTCTAACTTGTATCATCTGTAAATCTCAATTTCCTCACTGCAAAATGGAGATGACAGTATTTAATTGCCAGGGTAGTTCTGTGTATATAGAACAAGGTGGTCATGCTGGTTGGATGCCCCAGCTGTAGGCTCTGAAACAAAGTCCTAAGTGCAAGTAAAATTTCTATAACCAGTGATCCAGGATCCAGCACTGAAAAGAAACCAAGCCCAAATAGGGTGTGTTATTGACAGGTTACTACTGTGTGCATCTGGGACTCATTCCCACTGAGGACCTCCAGGAACCTGTTCAGGCTTGGAGCAGGGGTTGGCCAACCGTAGCCTGCTCTTTGTCTTTGTAAATAACGTTTTATTGCAATACATCCACATCCATTCATTCAGCATTGTACATGGTTGCTTTTTCACTGCAAAAACAGATTTGAGTTAAGACAGGCTGTATGGCCCACAAGACCTAACATATTCACTGTCTGACCCTTTATAGAACTTGTTTGCTTACCAGCCATGTATGACTCAGAGTTACCCCACTCAGAGAGTAAGGAAACTGGGGTACTTATTCGTGATCTCCTATTTCTCCAAAGTTGAGTGGTGCCTATAGGGCCATAATGCTCATGGTCCGCCAAGCCTAAAACAGTATGGGAGGGGCACCAAACCTATTGGCACCATGTATAAGGAGTTCACACAATACCTAACCCACAGAGGGCATAAAACCAGCTCCCCTCCCTTCTTATTCTAGATCGATAGACTTCAGTCCTAGCAGTTTCTGCATTAGAGTCACTTGGGGTCAAAATATTGATGTGTGTCCACCCCAGATATTCTGAATCATTTGCTCTGGGGAAAGATCCAGGAATCATTCTTCTTTAATGTGCCCCATTGTAGTTTCAACCAGAGAGAACCGTCATCTAGAAAGTAGATTAACTCTTGATTGAAGGATAGACAGTGAAAATAATAGACAAATTACAAGGAGATGACTGAGCATCAAATTTTAGCAAATTTTGCCAATTAAATCTCTTCCCAACACCATCCACTGGATCCTACATTGTTTCAGGAACCACAAGACAGCTGAGTGGGGCTGAGTTCTCAGTAGAGACCAGGCTAATTGGCATTAAAGGAAACAGGGAAACCTTCGTACTCACCATAGCCTGGCCTCCAGGAGTTGGTGGGGTCCTCTCTACCTCTCCAGGAGTTGGTGGGGTCCTCTCTACCTCTCCAGGAGTTGGTGGGGTCCTCCCAGGTTGAGCCACCCCATCAGCCTCAGTTTCAGTTTCCACCTTGGCACAGGCCTGCTTCTCAGAGATGGGGCAGAGCTATAGCACTGTGGAAATTGATTTGGTAGTCGGGACTCCCACGCAGTCGGTGGGGTTTGGTTGTTGCCTAATATTAGGTTGGTCACTTACTACCAGCCTTTGGGTTGCACTGTGACTCTGCTGTTCACCATCGCGAGGACGTTGTCATTTCTGTGGCTCGGCTTGCAGTAAGATACCCAGTGCTATTTGTTGGGGGGTTACCTTTTCCCGTGGTGCCCCATTTGAACTCAGTGCAACCTGAGCTACAGAGGCAGAAGTCATCCGCTGCAATCTGCCCTGGATTTAGTCTTTGGTAACAGACAGGGCTTTGGGAGCTACTTTATACTACTTGACAGTTTGCTTGATTCCTACTCCTTCAGTGCAGCTTCGCAGACATCTGCACTTACTGGCCACCCCAGAAAAGGGGGCAATAAATGTTTCTGATAGTTTTGTTCCAGATTTTAAAAAAAGTAGATAGTAAATTTAGATTAACCACAGTTGAGATCACCTAATGATTTTGTACTTTTTGCTAATAAATTATTTTCTACTCTCTTTTTTGTGGTAAGATACACATACCATAAAATATACCATGTTTGCTACTTTAAGTGCATTCGCAATACTGTGCAACTGTCGTCATTCTCTAGTTTCAGAAACTTTTTGTGACTCCAGATGAAACCCTGTACCCAGTGACCTCTCTTCCCTGTGTCCTGCTTTCTGAGTCTGAATTTGTCCATCCCGGATATTTCATATAAAGGGAGGCATCCCCTATGAGCTCCTTGATCTGCAACTTCTTTCACTTAGTGTAATGTCTTCAAGGTTCATCCTGTCTGGGATATGAGTCAGTACTTCATTCTGTTCTTTTTTAATGGTAGAAATGCGCATGGTATTATATCAGCATTACCACATCCATTTTGCAGGCACTAAAACTAAACCCATGTGATACATCTCCTCCCAAATTAACTCCAGAACCTCCACCTTTGCACCTGTAAGTCTGCTGTTTTTCTTCTACATTACTTGCATAGAAAGTTATGTAGTGTATGAAACACAGATTTCATATCTTATAAAATATATGAAGTATTATGAAGAAATATATGAAAAACGAACAAAGGAGAGAATTATTTTTTCAGTGCAAGATTTTTCATGAATAATCTCTGTTAACGTTTCATTTTCCTGCTTTGAGTATTCCTTTTGATCATTAGCTATTAACTGATAACTAAGAATATTTTGGGCGAAAAACAAAACAAAAACAAAAACCAGGAATGAAATCTGGCGTCATAGTTTCATTTGAACCTAATGGACTTAGTATTCAGAGTGAGGAGGGCTGTGGGTTCGGAAAGCATCTCTCCTGTCCCTTTGGCATCTTAGCAGAATGCCAAAGGTTCTGCTGCACAGTGAGCCCCACGCAATGCTGTCCTGGGCTTTCACCCCCTCATCTCTGGAAGGCGGCACGCCCACATTTGCTGAGTGTAATCTGGGCATTGCTATCCAAGCGCACCTGTGTCTCCCTCACACTGAAAGATTTTTCTCAAGCTTTGGAGACTTTCTGTTCCTGCCCCTGTCTTCCCACTCACATTTGGTTGGGCAGCATGTGAACTGGTTGTTTCCTTGGAGCAGCTCTGAATGGGACAGACCTGCACAGTGTCCCCCCTCAAACTCCCGGCTGTCCCGACCCCATGGAGCATACCCTGGGCAGGCGTTTGTTTGTGGACATGTGTGGAAGGGTTTGCTTTGGTCCCCGAAGAATCAGACCAGGTCACATATTTGAAAGCTAGGTCCTTAAAAGTACCTGGCCGCATTCTCTGCCTGCTCACTCAGATTTGCCCTTCGATTTATATGTCTTCATAGCAAAATTAAGCTGGAGGCCCATATCCTAGCACGCGTTTGTGATGACTCATTTTGTCACTTCACTCAGTAATGTGTAATGTTTCCCTGTTACCCAGCTTCGACTTCTGGCTGTCTCTCAAGTTGACTTTCAAGATCCTTCTGGCCTTGCCCTTACTTATCTGAATGTTCTTATACTTGATTCTCCCGGAGGTGGGGTTTTCTGCTCCTCATGTAAGAGCACCCAGATATTTGCCCAGGTTCTATGTCCAATCCAGATGCCTTTTTCCCTGATGTCCTCAGTCCACTTTTATTTGTCTTCTTTTTGAAAAACTAGAATTTTGATTTAGAACTTAATAGATGTCATTGTGCTGAAAGACCAGGAACAACAGGAAAGTCTTCTGTTGCGTCGGGCAACACCACACTGATACACAGGAGTCGTGGAACAAACTATTGTGGCAAGATGCTGCTGAGAAGGCAGAACCTGGCCCTTTTATTTAGTGAGAGTTTTTTACAGAATCAGGTTCGCAGGGTAGGAGGATAAGGAGAAAACAATTAGGAGGAAAGACATATGTTTATCTAAACTTTTGGGGAGAGGAGTGTGCAAATCCGATTCCAAGTTGAATTTATAGCCCAGTTTTATGGCCCATAGTTTCATGGCCCACATGTTGAAGTTGATAACATGGCCTTCACATTAGGTGCCAGTCTTGTCAAACAATGCATTTTGCTGAAACTCTCTGGGATGTAGAGATAGACATCAGTCAACGGCTCCCCAGGCTTTCCTGGTCATGACTCAGTAATGCATACTCATGTCCTCGGAGGCTTAAGCATCCTGCTCTCGTTTAACTTAAGAGACGCCTTTGTGGTGTCAATGGTTGATTGATTGACTTGGCCTAACTGGGCTTTGTATTGATAAGGCTGAGCCGCATAGCCAGAATGGTGACTTAAGCAACTTTTGGATTCTAGCAGACCCACAGTCTTCAGCTTAAGAAAAATCTTTAAAAAAAAAAACTTTTTAAAAAATTTATTTATGCATACAAGAGCTGGGATGTAAGCCAGAGGTATGAGGTGGGGGTGAGAGGATTCACCAGAGACAGAGTGGGGAGCAGAACAGGCAGAGTGACTGAACTATACTGCTGAGGGAAGCAGCGGGCTAGGAGGAGAGGTCTGCTGCGCCAAGTGGGAATCTCCCTGACTGGGGATCGACTCATGCTACAATGGCTGCGGATAGCTTCATAGTGCTAAGACTTAACTCCTTGCACCACCAGGGAAGCCCTTAAGAAAAATCTTAACTTGGGACTCCCTGGTGGCGAAACGGTTGAGCGCTGCCCTGTGGAGCTGTTGGCAGCGCGCGATGCGAGTTCGACGCGCGACTTCGGTGCCCGGCTGGGAAGATTCCCACATGGCGTGGCAGACCTCTCCTGCCTCGCCCGCTGCTCCCCTCAGCAGTGTATTTCTGATCTGCCTTTTCTGCTCTCCACTTTGTCTCTGGTGAACCCTCTCGCCGCCCCATGCCTCTGGCCTGTACCCCAGCTTGCATGTATAAATAAATAAATCTTTATAAAAAAAAAAGAAGAAAAAAAAATCTTAACTTCCTGAGTCTTGAATCCCTTACAGCACAGTAAGCTCCTTGGGGACAAGGTCACGTGATTTGTGTTGTGGCTGTGGTATTCATACTGTTCCAGACCCATGTGAGTACTTGTAGAAGTGACTCTTCAGCATGGTTTTTAGGGAGAAAGCACGCTCAACTCATGCAAACGTATGGCTGAATTAATAGGGGTGAATTACTTGGGGCTCCAAGGGAAAAGAACCACCCCTGATGTGGTGAACATTACATCTCTGCTCTCCCAGCTTCTGGTGTAATTTTAAGACTCACCCTCACTACCTAGAGAACCAGATGACCCAGAAAGTCCCAAATATGTAGTGGCAAAGGCAGCCATCTCAGCTGACATTCTGCAGAAACCTCCAGAAGCCAAGATCAATAACCAGATGGGTGGTTTGGTGGTTGTTCAAACTTCTCAGTTTCTTCCCAGAATACTGGCTTTGGAGAAAGATAAAAAATCTTGTCTGAAAAGTGCCCCCCGTAAAACAGATCTAAGAGAGGTTGAAAAAAATAAAAGGAATGGAATGACTGGAACTCATTTAGGAAAGTGTTAAAGAAGGGGGTGTCGTGGGAGAAGAGAACAAGATAGAGCAGGACAGAGCAGAGTGTTGAGGCTGCAGGCTGTGTTTATGGAGTCAGGCTTGGCTTCCTCGCCCATCTGTTCTCTTTCCACGGTGGAGGTGAGGAAGTGGGGGTTGCCATCGCCCGGAAACCTCTTACCATTGAACAGGCTAATTGTTTCAAGATGGCTCCCCTACATTTGGATGTGCATTTAATTAAAGCTATGTGTTTGTCTTACGAACAACCAGACTAAATAAAACACTGCTGGGACTGTAGTATTTGAAGAAATACCACCCAGGCACATGTGAATAGACTTACATATATATTCCCTGCATACATAGCCCACATTTCAGAAATCTGATCTTTTTGGCTTTGAAAGCCAAAAGAACTTGTGCAAGTATTTTTGGATGATTCCACGGCACTTAAATATAAATATAAAATGAAAGGAGGAGGTAGAAGTTGAATTCTGCAAATAATACAAAAAGGGACCTTCCCAGCTGGTGGCTTGTTGTCCTTTGTCTCTTCCTGTTTTCTCAGAATAGGGATATATATGGTATTTTATACCAGCAGTTCAGTCTTGGAAATCAAGGCATACCATCTGGTCCAGCTTTACTCACATACACCTGCCAAGTTATTGCATCTAAAGTTGCTATATACTTTATGTGTAATTGCAGTGTCCTCTCTGCACAATCACTTTCCTGACAAAATCACCTGCATCTTTCCTAAAATCTATTGATGATGGACAGAGGGATAAACTGAAGGAAATAATTACTGCAGACAATATGTACTCTGCTTTTGGTCATCTAGATTTTTGAATATTATATAACTTGTGTTCATACCTTGCAAACATGCCCAAATGTTTGTTTCATTGGCCTGCAAGTTAGGCAGTACTCCTTACATGCCCAGTGTTCTAAACTCTATTGTGAGCACATACATATAAAGGAGGAAAAAGGGTCCTTGTCTACAAGATGCATAGCATCTAACCAGGAAATCAAGACCAGTGAAAGTACTGGAGCATAACTCAGTGCTAAATTGTAAAATACTAGTGGGGTTGAGATGGGGAGACAAAGGGGAGCACTGGAGGAGCTATGAAATGTTTCCTGCCTGAGCTGTGATGTGAAGTTGGCCTTGAAGAATGGGTCAGGAGGACTGCATGGGTTTATGGGAAGAGGAAGACAATACAAGTGTTGACAACTACATTAATAGAGATGGAAAACAGAAAAGCAATGATACTATGTTCACTATTTTCCTTCCTTCTTCAAGAGCGTATCATAGCAGTTCAAGTTTAGGCTGCCCCTAGGTTAGTGGTTCTCACTTTACTCTCCTATTAAAATCACCTTGACAGCTTTGAAGACTGCTGGGTGCCACCACCAGAAATTCATGTTTAACTGGTGTAAGGGGTCACTGTGGACATAGTCTCAAACTCCTAACTTCCAACATGCTGCCACCACCACCCCTGACATTATTAGGATTGTCACACTGAAATATCCAATGTGGTGCTGGGTTGATTTCATGAACTTTTAGAACTGAAACATTCCTTAGCGGTCATATGGACCAGAGAACAAACAGGCCAGTGGACTTGAGTGACTATTGTCCCATATTTAGAGATGAAAGAATTGAGACCTTGTTTTTGTTTATTATTATTATTTTTTTAAATGTTCACGGTTACTAGGATGATCAGTTCAGACTGAGGAGAATCACTGCACTAGGGGCCCCGTGAGAGACCCCAGGATGCCCAAAGTTTCCCAGCAGGTTCTACCCATGATTGATTACAGAGAACTGAGGAAGGCTGTGGGAGCCAGGTGAATTTTTTTCTGGCAAACACTTGTTCATGGGTGTATGTATATATAATGCTTGTGCACAAAATAACGTGGAAAGGGGAGGTAAATTTTGGCTTAAAGTAGATTAAGTTAAAGTAATAAAATCCCTGTGGTAAGGGGGAAATGGTGTTTTATGTTAAAGCTGAACATACCTTGCTGCAAAATTGTGCTTTTAGAAGGAAGACTTGTAACCATGAAAATGGTACAAATTAAGAATAGATTCAGAACTGAAGAACTACATTGATAAGATTTTGGTGGGATCACAGTATTTTTCATTTAAAAACTTTTTTCAAAGCTAGTATAGTGTGTATACTACAAATGAACACACTCAAGGGTGTCATTGTAGCTCTGGGTGAAGCAGTCTGGTGTCATCCCTCTTCTGATCTACTGGAGTATCCTCAGCCTACTGGACCTACCCGTGAATGCAGAGGTCAGGAGGGCCTGGGAAATGTAGTTCATGGTGACAGAAGGCAGAGCAGAGGTGGGTGGGCAAGGGTCTCGGCACAAGACAGTGACCTTCACTCAGTCTAACCCCACAGAGGGCAGTAGGTGTCGGAGGGTCTCACGCTGACGGCAGCCAGACAGCTGAAGGCGCGTCATACCATTTACCACGTGCCTCTGCTGGGGAATTATTCCTGCTTCCACGCCTGGGGCCCCAAAACTCCTAACTTCCAGCACGCTGCCACCACCACCCCTGACATTATTAGGACTATCTCACTGAAATACCCAATTGGTGCTGGGTTGGCTTCATGAACTTCTAGAACTGAAAAACTCCTCAGTGGTCATATGGACCAGAGGAACAAACAGGCCAGTGGACTTGAGTGACTTTATTGTCCCATATTTAGAGATGGAAGAGTTGAGCCAGAAACCAAAAAATACACATTCAGTTCACACTTCTTCCTGCTGTGCCAGTGGACCTTGAAACATATGCATATCACCCACCTAGGGGGCTTGTTGAAACAGAGATCCGCTGGGCTCCACCACCCTCCCCACCTCAAAGTCTAGGCAAGATCCTAGGAATTTGCATATCTAACAAGTTTCCCTAGTGATAGTGATGCTGCTGGTCCACGGACCACACTTTGAGAACCACTGTCCAGCAGGATGTTGGAAAGCAAAATCTACGGTATACTAATAGAGCAAAAGACACAGCTTCTCTGATATCTACATTACCATGTGACGAAAACATGGTTATGCTGGTTGATGGATGTTCCTTGTTTAAGAAAACTCAAAGAGATTTTAGACCAAAAAAAGCAAATGCAAAACTTAAGATTTGTGTCACCTGACAAAATCATTTCTATTGCTAGGATATTTGCAATAGGCAGGAGAAAGCTTCAGCCCTCATGGAATGGGAGCAGAATGGGACAGTGGAATGGGGTCTATTGGGGCAGACAGACCATAAACACCTGGTTCTTTAATGTGACATCAACCATGTGGAAGAAAATGAAGTGGGCAGGGGCCACTTTGAATAAACCTGGGAAAAGAAGATCTCTCTGAGCAGACACTTTCATCTTGAGCAGATTCCTGAGTGGAATGAGGACCAACCCACGCACTCTTCTGGAAGTGCCCTTCTGGGGAAGGGGGCAGCCAGGCAAAGGCTCTGAGGTGGGAGAGCCCTGGATGTGCACGGGAGCAGAGGGGAACCAGCTCCTCTTGTTCAGAAATGGGTGGGCCACAGGAAGGACTAGTTCTAAATACCTAATTCCCTGCTTTGTTTTAATATGATTTGATCTTTCTTTTTCTCTTCAGAAAGTGTATTATAAAAAGGAATGCAAGTGACTTTAAGTGAATGGGAAAGGCTGAAGCTCTGAAAGGGCTGATGGAGAGCTTTTTTTTTTTTTTTTAACACTTTGTGTGCCGGTGCCCTTTAAATTTACCAGCCCTTGGGGCCGGCCATTTTCTGTGCCACCGCATGAATGGTATAAGCATTCAATAAAACACACACAACTCCTGAACTACTGGATATTAAAAAAAACTGTAATACCGCTCATAAAACACCTTACACTTTCACCAAAACGATGTGTAAAGCTTATAGACTGAGTACGATCAAAGAAATAGCTCTTAATAGTTCCAAATAAATCCACCGTGGCGTGAAAAATCGGAGACTAAATGAACATGTATTAATACATGAGCGGCCACCTGATACTGGTGACAAAAACACGTGCTAATACGTGAGCGGACCACAAAGTGTTAATCATGAGTCTGGCTAGTGACCCCTCTTTTGGAAAGAAAGGGCTTTGAAAAGGAATGAAGGGAGATGTGGGGAATTCAGGAGAAACAATAAGGGTAGTGAGTTCAAGTCCTGATCTTTTACACATTTCCTGTCCTCTCTGAGCCTCCGTGTCTGTGAATTGAGGATGTGGATTTTACTTTTGGAACCTTCTAGCACTCTAGGTTTCTGGACCTGGCTAGTGCTGTTAGTGTCTGCTTGTTTCTTTGTGTGGACATGGTGGTTTGTTTGACTTGGGAATGAAAATTGGTTGCAGAGGCAAAGAAGGAATAGGCACCCAGATCTTGGTAACCTTTTACATTCTTGACCTTGTACTGCCAGCACTTTGGGTACCAAGAGTAAAGGACAAGAAAGAGTTTGGTTTGTGTGACATTTTCTGTGAATGAATATGCCTGAAAAAACCAAAGTCTTCTAAAAGTAGCCTTGTGAGTTTGTATTTGCTCCAAATATATGTTTCAGCTAGCAATCAGAAACCAGAAGGCTGGTGTTTGTTATGACTCCGAAAGATAGAACTTTCCAGGCCATCACTCATGGGCTTTTGAAAAGCAACAGTTCAAGTCCCCTTCGGGTTAAGAGCCTTGAGAAATATCCCAGCCTTGTCCTGAGGTATTTATTTTGGGAAGATTTGCACAACTGGCTGAGTGGTTTTGTAGGAAATGAAGCCTCTGTTTGCTTCAGTGCTGGGACTGCATTCCTCGCCTTTTGAGCTCCCTGGCAACCCTAATCTGCCCCAGTGAGACAGATTCTGTGTTTGCTTTTTGGCCAAATACTTCCATTTTTGAGTTTAAACTTTGTTTTTTAAAGAGCAACACAGCCAGTTAAGTTATAGCATAGTTCGTAGAATGATTTAACAAACAGTGCTGGTCAGGGCCAACTCTGCAGGTGGAAAATTGAGGTTAGAATCCAGGCTTCTTTTTAAGTTACTAAACTTCTCTGTGCCTCAGTTTCCTCCTCTGTAACGTGAGGGTGGTAAAGGGTTACTCCTCTGTGGGCTGCTTGGGAGAGGTAAAGAATTAAAACCCAACAGTATTCTGTGTTTCCATAGATAAGCTGTTACTATTGATGGTGCTGTTATTTCATTGCCTGAGGCTTGGTTTGACTTGAGAGGGACGGAGTTGAGTGTTCAGCCTTAACAGCAACCAGGCAGCTATCCTGCTGCCCTGACTTCTGAGCTCTTCCTCCTCGCTTCCAGGCTGCCCCCCAACTGCTGTTTGAGGCTACTGAGAACACCAGTGAGTTGACTGTTGGGAGTCGGAGATAGTAGCCCAAAACTCTTAAGCACAGATATCTTGGCATCTTTGCAAGTGACAAAAGTAGAGAACCTCCAAGTATCAGTAAGCAGCAGAGTGCTGTAGCTTCATGTAAATCTTCAGACTGCTGTTTGCGCCTTTAGTTACAGCTCTCTTGAAAGCCCAGCTGAGTTTTATAAGCAAACTAAACATGCCCTATTATAATGAAACTTAAAACAGCATAGATTCCTTTTTTTGTGGAACATATCCTCTAGATTGTTCTAAGACAAGGGGATTGTATTTTCCAAAGAACTTGGAAGCAGTGCATGCTTTGGTAAAAATGGTGGTATGAGGTTCTCGGCCTCTCCTCCGTTTTCTACCAGGCTTCTCAATGTCAGTGAGTGTGTGGCTCAGCTGGGAAATTTGCAGATGTCGCTTTGGATTCAGTATATGTAGGGTGGGCCCTAGAGCCTGCATTTCTAGCAAACTTCTGGGCCTCAGTCCACTCTGAGTCGCCAAGACTTAAGCCATTGAAGTGAGGTCACCTCAGCTGCTGGAGTCTGGAGAGCCTCCCTGCTTTTCCCAAGCATCCCTGTTACTGGATCTGGACTTAGAGAACCGGATGAAAGCTTTTTACACCCCTCCCTCCTTCACTGAATTCTTGACCCGTCTCAATGAAGATAGAAAGAATCCAACAAAATCTCTCGTAAAGTATATTGCTATACAGACTCTTGAATGACATTTCTTGGCTTTAAAAAGAAAGGCCACACTTTTTAATTAGAAGTCAGGCCCAGATAGAGACAAAACCAAGGGCTGTTCCTAATTTGTCTTGCATTTGCTCTTTTATATTTCTGGAAGGGGAAATTTCAGCCAGTAATTAACTGAAATAACTATCCCAAGTGTTCATTAAACATGATGTAAATGTTTCTCCTCTGAAAATTTTAGGTTGTAATTAAAATTCTCATCTCTTAAGTTAAAAATTGCTAGGACATAACAGGTCTTGGGTAGGAAACAGAAAAATTAGAACTCTCATATGTTGTTACTGAGGACGGAAAATGGTGTAGCAGTTTTGCAAAAACAGTTTAGCAATTTTTCTACAAGTTCAACATGGTTACCATATGGCCCAGCAATTCCACTCCCAGGTACATACCCACTAGAATTGAAAACATGTCCACACAAGCACTTGTACAGGAATGTTTTGGCAACCTCATTCATTATAAGCAAAAAGTCGAAACTTTCAACCAAATGTCCATAATCAACAAGTGAATAAGCAAAATGTCTTCATACAATGAAATACCTTTGAGGAATGGAGTACTGATTCATGCTATAGCATGGATGTACCCTGAAAACATGCTACATGAAAGGAGCCAGACACAAGAGGTCATACATGATTCTATCTATTTGCTGTCCAGAACAGTAAACCTATAGAAGGAGAAAGCAAATGAAGGTTTTCCAGGGCGTGAGTGCATGCAGATAGAGCATGACTGCTACTGGACTCAGGGATTTTTTTTTAAGGCCGATAAAAATGATCTGGAATTTGACAGCAGTGTTGGTTGCATAGCTTTGTGAATATACGAGAAACAACTGGGTTATATATTTTTAGATGGTGAGTTTTATGGCATGTGAATTCTATCTCAATAAAAGCATTAAAATCCTATGTAGTTTATTCAGTCTTTGCTTTTTAAAATAAAATTGTATTTCAGCATTATACATTTATGTTTAATAGTTGATCACATAATTTCTCACCCTACTCATTGACATTTAGATCATTGTTGTACGGAGCCATCCTGCGTGGGATATTTACCGGCGTCTCCGGCCTTTATACATTAGATGTCTGTAAAATTCACCTGTACACACCCTCCACCCCAGCGAATGATCAAAAATATCTCCAGACATTGCCAGAGGTCCTGGGGCCAGAGACAAAAATCATCCCCAGTTAAAATACACTGATTTATCTTTAGTCTTCCTACTAAAAATGAAGATCCATGCAGGTGGGGATTTTATGTTATTTCCATGGATTTCTCAGTGCTTAGAAGAGTGGCTGGCATATGTATACCCCAGTATCATGGTAAAGATAAGTATGAGTGAATATGTTTTGCTGTAACAGTACTTATTAAAATATCCAGTCTAGAAATATCAAAATTATCCCATGCTTGGGTTAGTCCACTGTCCTCGACTTAACATTAGCAAGACTACTTGTCTATGTTTAGGGCTAGGGAGGTTGTTGATCTACTGCTTTGCCTGCTACCATCATCCCAATCTGCAGACTCAATCTCAGAGTGTGTTTTTTCACCAGCCATGCAGGTCACAGGTTATTAGAGGCCACCAAACATGCTCTGATGCCATGTGTGAGGGCACCATCTGCTCCTGGGGTAACCCCACACGTGTGTCTGCCATTCAGATCTGGGTGCACCAAGCTCATCAAGTCACCTAGACTGCCACCAGCTAAGGAAGCCTACATTTTTAGTCTCTGCATAAGAAAGGAAAACTATTCACTGCCATGTCCAAATCTAGGTTCTGTCACTGACTGATCATGCTTTCCACACAACCAAACCCAACTTTCCACTTGAGTATCTTATTAAAAGTTGGCTCTGCTTCTTGTTCAAATTCAGAGGCTAAATGCTAATGACTTGCTGCTGCCAAACCTCGGCTTTGGGGATTATCACTTCCGTGAAAGCTGCCAGAATGTTAGCAGCTCAAGTGTTAGCTTTAGACAAGGCTGGACTTGGATGGTTTTTATGTTAGCTGCAATTGTCTACAACTTTGTTCCTAAGTTTCCATTCACTGTCAATGCACATAATTTTTTCCTCCTGCCCTCTTCCCTCCCTCCTTCTCTCCTCTTTCTGGCTTCCTTCCTTTCTTCTTCCCTCTTTTATTTCCTAAGCAGTGGTGGTTCTGATTTGACTTTTGTTGGCCTGTTTTTTCTGACCATAGACAAATCCTTTCATTAAGCAACATGTCCCTTCTCCTGTGCCTTGTTGTTATTATTTTTTTGTAAGGCTAAAATAATGCGTAATATTTAAGTGCTTGCTACATACTTTACATTTCTTTTATATATATATGTGCTCTTTATTCCTCACAGCCCATTTTACAGATGTGGGGACTGAGATACCAAAAACTCTACCCAAGATCATGCACTTTTAAGTGGCAAAGCACAGATTCATAACCACTTGGTCTGAACCCTTAAAGACTTATGTATAACCTCCCCAATACCATGCTTGGAACCAGATCTTGAAGGGGCTAGGGGAGAGAGAAGTTTTATCAAAACAGAGAGAGAAACTACTGCAATTGCTTTTGGAGAAGTGGCCACAGAGCTGTGAGCTGCACAGAGGAAGACCGCCACTGCCCGTGTGTGGTATGTCTGGGAAGGAGTGGAGGGGCTAATGCCCTGAATTCTTTCTCCTCATCTTATCTCTTGTGGGCCTCCCTGGTGGCATAGGGGTTAAGTCTCAGGCCTATAACTCTTATCTCTTGTAAGTGTCTTCATTGGTCAAACCCAACCAGCAGCCAATAGACAAGGCAGCCATTTGATACAGTCCATTAGAGGCCCACCCCTTGGGCCACAGCTCCAGGGGACAAAGGTGGAGGACTCATCTGGAGGGGCGAATAGACACAGAGATTAGTGAATATCCCCCAAGAGCAGGCTATATACCATGTTTCTTGGCTTTGCTCCCTTTTCCCAGAAATGCATATTCAGTGTGAATGTGGAATGCCTAGCTGAAGAATGAATGAAAAACTCCTGGCTAAAATATCAGCTCTTTCTTTTTTTGTTCTTCATACTCATCTCCATCGCCATGTGTCTTAGAAAGTAGAGCAGCGGTTTTTATATATCAGAACACAGCAGACACCTGGAAATTAGTCTTCTTTGAGAAACACCTTGAAATAATATATTGAATCACATCAACTAAAAGTGATTTTACTAATCAAAAACATATTAGGTAGATACAGTGTAAAGTTAAGGCCATAGACAGCTTACATAACCAGCTGCTTCTAATTACATTTGTTTGCACATTGTTCATTTTACATATAAGAGCATTGAGTGCTGAAGTTTTAGGTAAAATATACAATGCGAAAATTATGAATTGGGAAAAGACTCTGTTTTCTCTACAGGACACAATAGTCTGCAAGAAAAAATAATTGCAGCCTTTCCAAAATAAAGGAAAAATTCATTTCCTGATCTAAACTCTAATGGGAGAGGCAGAGCAAAACAGTCTCACACAATTTATTAAAACATCTGTGATGAAAACTTGGTTAGCTGCATCCCTAATAAATGTGTTGCAGCCCTCAACAATGGGTTGATTTTGGTTGGTACCAAGGATTTTATTTTAAAAAGCAAATGTCTAGAGAAGTTTCTATTGTAGGATTGGATATTGAGCCCAACTTCCTGACACCTCACCTCTGCCTTGTGGTGCTCCCTGGCCTGGCAAATGATGGTCCTGAAGCCCCATCACCTCCAGGTTATCTGCAAAACAGTGCATCGAGTTCAGCTGACTATACCAATTGACATACAATAATGCCTGCAATAATGCCTCATTGTCAGTTCGAACCCATATGTTCACTCCCCGTAAGTATAGTCTGCAGTTCAAAGGCAATCCAAAAAACCTCAGAATAGAAAACATATAAAGACTACCAGGGGAGGGGGTTAGTGACCAGAAAGGCCCACATGAGGAGCTTCTTACATGCTAGCAGGATACATGACGAGGGTGTTGTGGGTCTCTGGCTATGTTCTGTTTCTTTGTAAGTGTGAAAATAACATGGTCGTGTTACATTTGTGAAAATGGAGCCGACTACACATTATCGTATGTGTGATTTGCTTTACATATTTATATATGTAAACATATAATTGAAAATAGGGGCTCACATATGGGTTCAAATTAACCATGAAGCATTATTGTAGATGCTGCTGCACATTTATCAAACATCGAAGTTCTTTATCTACACACACATCTAGTATGAGTGTGTTACGTGCATGTGCCAATCACTAGTCATGGTTTCCTACCTGGAGCATAGGTAAGGGCTGCTCTCTTGTTCAGGCAGTTTGGTTTAGTTCTTCCCTGGCCATATGAACAGTTCAGAAACAAATGTCCATTAAGAAAAGAAGACAGATGTTAACAAATATTAGGACTTAATCATCTGGGGGTATTTTGGTGAGTGGCCTTGAAAGCAGACTTCCCTAAGCTGAGGCTCTTGGTGGCTCATCTTCTTGGCAGAGCTCTCGTTGGCCATCTTGGCCTTCATCTCCAGGGAAAATGTACCTACCGGGCTGTCCTCGAGAGCAACTAAATTATGTAACCGTATGATGTTACTAGAACTGGGGAAATGTCAGAAACCTTCCACGAAGATCAGCTAAAATAAATGATCTGCTGCCTAAAGTTCAACTTTATTTATTGTACAAAGGATTGACTTGCGCAACGCTGAGAAACAGGAATTATTTACTGCCTTTTAGGTGGGTTCTTTTAATTAGGAATTCCAGCAAAACAAGTTACCACACTCCCCAGTCATTCCATATGATCAAAGTTTTACTGTAATTTGAAATCATCTACTAACTGAATTTCTAATTTAAAGAAACTTTACACATAAATTGCTGCAGAAATAGTTCGTGTGGTCAGAGTCGGGCAGGGTCAAATAACAGAGGTTAAAACTGAAACAGCAGATATCTCACCCAGCCCCCACATTTTTTTGCAAGGGAGGACACTTAGGCTCAGAGAGATGATAACGACTGTCCAAGTATAGGCGATCTTTAGTCTGATTTGCAACCAGAACCAAAATAGCCCCATTTGCTGATCTGTGTAGCTTTGTTCAACCTGCTTCTCTGGAGCCAAGGTGTGGAGTCCTGCTACTTGGATTTGAATTGGGTTAACTCTTGGACTTGCCAGTTGGATGTGACCCTGGGCCCCAGTGACCGGTCCTATCCTGTGAAAAAAAAATTGCTTGGGCATTAAATGCAAAGTATAGACACTAAGATGCTACATGGAAAGTACTCTTAGAAGCCCACTCCCTAGAACAGACCTAAGGCAGGAGGAGAACTGGAGGCTCATTAACCTCTCTTTTAGGAGTGAGACAGAAGAGAGATGGTCTCCACGGTAGAGGCCTTCCCAAGGTTTTTGGCCTTTGCAGCCCAATGCCCAGTGGAATTGTGCTTTCTTCTTGTGTGTACAAGTTCCTTATTCCTGGGCCCTGCAGAGATGTTTGCTGTGGCATTTAGATGGTATCCCTTCTTTTAATGGCAAGTCTAAACACATTGAGCATGGCTTATACTCCCAATGTCAGGGACTTCTGGAGCCTAGTTGTTGGCTTTCTTTGATGCTGTTTACAGAGTGTTACACGTGCCCTCTCATCGAGATAGTGAAAGAACTCATCTTAAAAGGCTGTTATAAGGGCCTCCCCGGTGGCGCAGCAGTTGAGCGCTGCACTGTGCAGCTGTCGGCAGCGCGCGATGCGAGTTTGACTCCCAGGCGGGGAGGAACCCACATGGTGCGACAGACCTCTCCTGCCTCGCCCGCTGCTCCCCTCAGCAGTGTATTTCTGATCTGCCTGTTCTGCTCCCCACTCTGTCTCTGGTGAGCCTTCTCCCCGCCTCACGCCTCTGGCCTGTACCCCAGCTTGTGTATATAAATAAATAAATCTTTAAAAAAAATAGGCTGTTATAAGAATGAAAAGAGATAATGTATAAAAGTGGGTCAGAAGATGCCTGACCCCCATTAGCCAAGTAATAAAAGTTATGCACAACTTCTGTTATCCAGCTGCAACACGATAGATCGGCATTGATGTTGTCCAAGAACCTTGACTATTGTTCAGCTAAGGTAATTTTCACTTTGTAGAGTATACCACTAAAAATAATTGGTGAAAGCATTAGGAAACAGGAAAAAGTTGATAACATATGATTTAGGAATAATCTGGATGGGACACTTTGACTCTTGTTTCTTAGACAAATAATTTGTTGAATCTTTTTTTTTCTGCTCAGGGTTTGGGTTGGGTGACTTGAGATTGAGCTCCTGCTCCATTACTTAATAAAATGGGTCAATGAGCAAATTATCAGACGACTTGGAGCCTCAGACTTCTCATTTTTAAGTTGGTGGGTGGTTGTGGAGCTTCAGTGGGAGACAGTGTACCTGGAGAGGCCGACAGTGTTGTGGAATGAGCTCTGAAGAGTATAAATCTTAAAGACCTGTGTTGCTTCTTTTCTAGTTTCCATCTTGCTGCTACAAAAGGACACGTGGAATGCCTCAGAGTCATGGTCACACACGGTGTGGATGTGACAGCCCAGGACACTGCCGGTATGTGTTCCTTCTCCCTTACCATAGGTCAACAGGCCAGCACAAAAGTGGATATCACAACAGTGACACACATGGCCACTGTGGAAAATCTACAAGCTACAAATAAGCCCAAAGAAGAAATAGAATCAAAGCCAATAACTAGACTCTGACTTGGTTTCTTCATTTGTGCCTTTGCAAGTGTGTTTCCATCTTCTATGTGGTTAGTCAACTAGAGACTATGCTTCTTATTCCCCTTTTTTCTATAGTCTGATAATATACAAGATGTCATTGCAGCTCATAATATATGTAATGTATATCATGTTTGATGATGTAGAAACATTTCTCTGAGATTCAATCTATGCACTAAGCTGTATCCTCTGATTTTTGCTTCTATGAGTCGTGGTAAGTGGAGTGAGTTATTTAGGCTCTCATTTTCTTAACTGGCTGGCTGAGATGAATTTTGCGGACAGAAGTCGTGATCCTCGTCTGGACCAGTGGCCCATGCTTCTTATTCCTCACTGTTCTTCAGTGCATTCAAATCACCTGGGAATTGGAAGGGAGGGGAGGGGAAGCAAAAGAGGAGGGAAGTGGTAAAGGAAAGGAGGAAAAAGAAAAGAATAAATAGAGATGTTCACGTGCATAGTCTCATATAAACACAGGTTCTATCCTCTGAGACTCAGATTCCATTGTGTGGAGTTTGCCAGCCAAGTGGTGTTAATGTAAAGTCTCCAGGTAATTCTAATGTGAAGCCAGTGTTGACAAATGATGACCAAAGGAGAGAAAAGGTAGTGGAGTCTTATCTTTCATGAACATTATTTTACAGGAAAGGGCCCCTGGGGACTCCAGCCGGGGAGTCTGCCACACCAGAGGACCAAAGCAAATATGAGGACTTGTCATTGTACTTGAATATCTTTGCCTTCTAGTAGGACTTTGTTATTTTTACTGGAATATGAAATCAGTCTAACTCTATCATCTTTACCTAGCTTCTCATTATTCTGTATCAAATCCCTTACCCTCCCCCAAATGCATTCACCACCTCAGAGCAGTCATCTTAATGGGTTAGTGAGATATTGTAAGAATGTGATTATTACTCAAAATGTGGTTGGAAAACATGTTTCAGAATTGTTTCCCAAAAGTCTGTAGCACTTTTTAAAATTTAAATATTCTCAGTGACTGGGAATCTTTTTTCTTTGAGAATAGATTTATTTTAAAGACAGACCAAGAGGCACTTGAAGTCACATCAGGTAAGTGAGGTGTCAAACTAGTAAATCATTTTCTATCAAAACTAGGGTGTGATTGAAGTAGCCATGATTTTCCTTGATCATTACCAAATCTCCAAAAGGATCTTCAGAAATGGCAATACCAGCAGAAGAATGAATGGCTTCCTTAGTGACTACCTTGAAGGAAATCTTAATTTATGGTGCTCTGAAAGTCACCTTTAACTCCAATACCCGGTTATTTTGTTTATTTTTAAAGTTCATTGTTATGGTCATACCACATACCCACAGAGCAATAAGTGTGATCAAAGTACCTTTGCTGAGGAGTATGTCCTCTTAGGCAGATAGGGTTTCCTTTCAAAGAAAACCATACTCTACAAAAATTAGCTTAGAGGGAATAAATTGGAGGGGTAATATAGCCATGTTCACTGCATTTGATGTTAAGACATATGCAGGAGTCCAGTTATTCCCCAAATTACTAAACCTCTCCCCTCCTCTTTTTAATTATAGGAAACAAGTTGTAGTGTAAGAAATAAATTTTTCTAATACATGCTCTTTGTAGAAAACCTGGGGGATATAGAAAACTGCAAAGATAACCAATGCTTCTACAGGAACAACTTTGTACTCTTGCTGTATTTCCCTCCAGATTTTACCTGGCACGTCTTGACATAGTTGAGAACACATTAACTGTTAGACTTTATATCCCACCCTCTCCTTTTTTTAAAATAATCTGCCACCATTGTCCCACACACGAAGCTCATAAGCACAGCCTTTGTGGCCACATACCCAAGTGGGTAGCATTTGTATTTAATACCAGAGCCATAACTTGGTGTTTGAAAGCCTTGGGAAGTGCTGGCAGAGAGCCTGGACACCCCAACAACAACACTAGAGGGGCAATACTGAGGACCCAGCCCGGGGCTTTTGGGGGTTCATCTGTGGGAACTGGCACCGTCCTTTTTTTTTTTTTTTTAACTCTCAGTGAAATTAGCAGAATCCGTAGCACTTTGTGGTCCCGGAGCATTGTCCAGACATTCCAGGAGTTGAGAATGTCCCTGAGCTGCAGTCATTTCCTTTCTCACCTACCATTTTTAGCAGTGAGGTCTGCACTTGGGCCCTTGGTTTTTTTGTTTTACTTTGTGCTGAGTGAAGCACTGACTTCTCACATTTTCTTGAAAGCGTACAAAAGAATGCAAGAACAAAAGAAGGAAAAAGCTGCATGGGAAAAAGTGCATGGAAATGTCCTTTGCGTTATCTAGAACAATACTTCTCCAGCTTCTTCCTGTCGTGACAAACAAGATAAATGGGATGCCTTTGCTGCCCACGCCAGTGCCTTTCCTGAAGGCCACAGTCCCTACCCCCATCATGCCCTGTCAAGAGAGCATGTCAGAATCCAGGCAAGGACACAGACATTAGTCACTGAGCCTTGCTCAGGCTCACTAGTCTGAAACGTGTTTTATGGTAGTTAGGGGATGAATTCAGTGGCTCCACCTTTACAGGTCTTACTTCTTCAGTATACCTACCTTGAGCATTGCCATATTATCACCTGGATCCCAGAACCCAGTGAGAACTGGACAAAATAAAAAAGTTGTCATCATGAAGTCTCACTGCCCAGCATTTTTTTTTTTTTTTACTCCTGCTTACAAAATAGAATTAAAAGGATCCTTTTCATTCATTTTACCCACAGTCTACAAGATGGTCAAATTGGTACAATTTCTTACCTTTGTTGACTAGATTTAAGTCATAGAGCCAGGTATTTTATAATTATTTATTTATTTATTTATTTATTTTTGCACATAGAAAACGGGTGTAGGCCAGAGGTGCAGGGAGTGAGAGGTTTCAAATATTTTTGAACTTTTTTTTTTAATGATCTTTCTGTACAAATGCTTGGAAATCTGACTTTCAGAACCCTTTTATGGTGGCTTTCCAAAGAATTGTGAGGGCAATGCACCGTCAGAAAATCAGGCTTTGGGTGTAGTGACAAGACAACAGCAGCATTGTGGTCTTAGAGGAGACCTTGAGGCCACAGTGCAGTGGCCTGCCTGGGCAGCGCCCTCTGACAGTGCGTGCAGTACCCGGATCATTGCTGCTGCGCTGGCGTCACCATTACGCCCTCACACATGGGGCATTTGAAAAGATCTCTCATCTTAAAATTAAAAAAAAAAGAAAAAAAAAAGGAAAAGGTTTGACAATCTCTTTGTACAACTCAGAGAAAGAAACCCCAAAGACTTGTAGCGGCTCGTGTCTTAGGCTTTTGGTCTGGCCGTGTTTCCTTCATTCCTTCATGGCTGATTGGCCAGACAGAAGCACAGACGTGCCCCGACCAGATGGGGGGTCGGCTCCTCTGTCCCGGCGCCACCTCTGAACTGGCCCCACTTCATTTGTCTGGCGCCCCTTGCTGCTTTGTTTGCTCTTTTTCTTCACTGGTGGAAGAACTGGCATTTCTGTCTGTTTCTTTAGAAACTTTTCTCCCGGATATACAGAAATTGACTCCTTAGTTCTTGCTTTTTTGGAGGGGCGGGGAATATCTCCACATTTAGCCACCTGGAATTTTGAGATAGGATTAAACAGAAACATTAGCAAAAGATTGCAGAAGGTAAGAACCTTCTGTTTGTTACCAATGTTTCTCTAAAACATTAGCTTTCAGGTTCCCATTATTAGTGTGTGTAGACTTTTGAGTCACCGTGTCCCGGACCAAAATGTAAGTGGCTTAAACAGGGTAAAACTTTTTCCCAAACTGGTATGTCAGCTCTGCTTCTCCCGAGCAGACTGTTGCTCCACCATCCCTAGCCTTGGTCCTAGTGACCTTTGATGGTGCCCCCCACCCCCAGCCCCACAGCAACAGGAAGAGTAAGCACAGCCCTCAGGCAGGACACACTCAGAGCCCCATGGACAGGCATCATTTGTGGCCACACCTGGCTTTATGGGGGCCTGGGAAGTTCTGGGCAGCAATTTGTCCAGATAAAGAGATAGAAGGTTTTGCTTTAGAAGGAGGTGGGAACAGACTAAAAGATGTGCAGTTTCTGTCATGCTTCCATGTCCTAAATTTTCTCTGCAACTGTGCTTTTCTCATAGAAGAAGAAAGATTTAGGAGAGAGAGAAGTAAGTTTGGAAATATAATGCAGAGTCCACAGAAGGGGAAAATCTGAGAACCCTTATCTTCTCTAGGGTTTCCAGGCACTGGCTTAGCTCTGGTTTTGATTTCTGGGTGGCCATTCATTCCATTATGCTCCCTAATCCCACTCAATTTGAGACCACGTGAAGTGTAATATCCTAAAAGTCAGGTGCTGTAGAGAATGGGTATTGATGATATCACTGCAAATTAGAGTCCATAAGTGTATTCATATTTTATTTTGGAATAAAGGAAAAACCAAGACAGCTGTATCATTTGTGGTACTTTGCCTGCTGTTAACTCATTTGCAGGGGATGTCATTTGTATAACTCCTTTGCATAACCTGAGCTGATGAAGTATCATTTCAAATGATGCACACTCATACAAAAAATCTTTTGATTCTGTATAAAGTGCAGTATAAATCTATAGTATTTTAAAAATAAGGGGAGACTAAGGGATAATTTTATAACTTTCATAGTAAGAATGGTTATTGTAACTAAATCTTCTCACTCCTGAGAATAAAAACAAGGTGAAAGGACTTGTGGACTCATCTTTGGTATAAAAATTGGCTGTCAGGATGAGGATTTCTAAAAATAAATATATTTTATTCAGTTATATTTAAAATTATAAGAGCCAGGTTTACACTTTTATTAATACATTAAAATATTTAAATATATTTGACATCCTGGAACACTGAATTTTAAGACAAGCTTAAGCTTGCTTTGAGTATCACTTAATTTTCTTTATTTTTCTAAGTATTTCTGTGTTATTATCCCAAGCTGATATTTCTCAAACTTTGGCCTTTTGGTATCTGTTAGCCATGTCTTTGTATCCTATGACTGTGTCGATTTAATTTTTTTTTGCATGTACTTCAAGTATGTATTCAAAGAATGGAAGGAATTATTATTGACTAAGGTCCTTTGGGGAAGGTGTCCCATGGTGAGAACGGCTGTCCCTCCCTCTGAGGCTCTCTCAGTAACAGGATTCTGCCCACGATTCTAGACATCTACATAGCACTGGTCCTTTTACTTACAGGCAAAGTTCTGCTGGAATGCACTTGAATTAGGGTTGCCCTGTTATTTGCCTGTAGGGAAATTGTTTCCTGGTATTCCAGACAGGTCTACAGCCGGATTGGCTTGTTTTGGGGGGCAGACTTATGTGCTGTCTCCTTACAGTGAGACATTGTCACCAATGTAATATATTCACTCCAATAAAATTTGCATTTGCAAAGAGAATTTTGTTTTAATGGCAGCAGTGAGAGACATCTCCCTTCAATATAATGCTGTCCAGGGAGTGATGCATCATTTGCACTTTACGACATTTTTAAGTGAAAAATAATTCAGTGTTCCTTGTTAGGATAACATATCACAGAGCCAGGGAATAAAAGAATTTTGTTTCTTTAGAAATACAGCACTTACTTCCAGGTATGTCTAGAATACTTGGAGTGAATTGAAAATCTGTTATTTATTTTATGATGAGTTGTTTAAATCTTTCTACCATCTTGTCTTTGGAGAGCTGTGCCTTTTTCCAGTGGGTGCTGTTTATGAACAGCTTTTGTCCATGCATAGACCGAGTGAACGCATCACATGCATGACATAAACAGTCTCCTGCTTCCAATCAGGACAGGTTCCAGCAGTTCATCTGTAAGGCATCTGCTTAAAACTTACAATGTGCTTGTCCTTAGAAACACTGGTATAAATGACAGTTGGGGGGCAGGTTAACCCACCCAAACCTATCTGATGCATAATGAAACTGAATTCAGTGCCATTACATGGTATATATTTTGGAAAGAGGGTGATTTATTCAGTAAAATGAAGAAAATGAAGAGACAGTCTTTGTCTTCCTATTTCCAAGGATCTCATTTCCTAATCTCCATTGTCACCTGTTTGGGGAGTAGGGAAATGGAGGGGTTACTGCTTCTCAGTGCTCTACCCCAGCAGACCACTCCCCTTCATGCAGACCCTTAAACTCTCAGTACAACTGGTTTCAAAATAAAAGGGATCTCGTGTTTAGGACTTACATGTGCTTTTGTACAGCTCACTGTACAAAACCTTCATTTAAATTTTAAATATGGTATCTCCTAGTCATTGAATTCCCTGAAAATGAGTGAACTTCTGGTCAGCATAGCAGAGTGAGGACTAATTTAGAAAAGAAAAATGATACTTGGAGGCTGAACCACATATAAAAGAAAATTGTCCCTCTAAGCCATTGATTCTCAACCACTCGCCGGGGATGTTTGGCAACATCTGGAGACATTTCTGTTTTCCCCAATTGGACAAACAGTAGATAGAGGCCAGAGATGCTGCTTCACTTCCTGCAGTGCCCAGGACAGGCCCCCCCAACTTAAAGTGTCACTGGCACTGAGACTGAGAAGCTGTGCTTGAATGTGTCTCAAGTTTGGGTTGTTGACAAGGTACACGTCGGGTGGACCTTCGCAGGATTTTAGAATTCCTGGTATACTGGGTTGGCTGTCAATGGTAATGTTGGTTCCCTCCCCCTACTCCCTCTCCACAGACATATGTTATCAAATGAGTAAGTACGGGGAGCCCATGTGTCAGTCGTCTGGTTGGCAAGGCATATGGCCTCGTTGAATTCCTCTTCTAGTGGAGTGAACAAAAGCAATGAACCAATGTGTGTGTGCGCGTGCACACACATGTGCATGTGAACTTGTGTGCACAGCAAAGGGGGAGCTTCTCTTCTGAAGAACAAAGAAATGAAACAGGGAATAAGGATAAAAAGGGTGGGGCAAGAATTAGAATTTTAAATAGGGAGTTCAGGAAAGGTCTCACTCAGCCAGTAGCATTTCAGTGGCATCTGTCGGAGGTGAGAGAGCAAGTGTGTGATTATTGCAGGAGAACCCAGGCAGAGCAAAGAGCCGTTGTAAAGGCCCAGGGAAGAGGAATTGTAAAGGCCCAGGGTGGGCGTCTGCTCATCTGGAGGCCGTCCCTATTGCCTCTTAGGCTGCCCTGAGCCCCTATTGCACAGAAAATCTGTGGGCCCATTAGGCAGTGGGGGGAGTTGGCTATAACATTAGGATTCCCTGAAGTTGTCTGACTACAGAAGTGTCAGAGAACCTCACACTGGTGCCCTGTTCTAGAAAGGCTGGAACCAGGTGTGGTTATTAGCACAACTGTTTTCCTTTTGCAGGAGAACTTTGAATATCTGAGCACTCCAGGTATTTTCCACTCAGGAGCTGGAGTACATCGGAGGAGAGGGAAACGCGAGGTCCTCAGTAGAGACTGAAGCCTGGGTGTTGGCATGTTTCTGCTGGCCTGCAGGCCGGGTGGTCAGAGCCTGGTGCCACTGCTGTGGACGCCAGCCCTGGGCATGGGCACTGACAGCCGGAAGCAGAACTTCCCACTGCCTAGCGTAGGTCCCAGGCAAGCTGCCTGCCCAGAGCTTCGCTGCACCCCGCAGAATGCAGTTGGAGCAGACCCCAAGTGTTATCCAGCGGGCAGAATGTTCTGCCTTCTCCCTGCTTTTGTTACACTGAACTTACAGATAAGAAGTTGAGCACTTACTCTCAAGAGTAGTAAGTCTGTCTTTGTTGGAGACCAATTTATTTCCTCATAGTTGTCTTCATTACAGAGATAAGAGAGAGATTTTAAATGCACACCCCCTTTTTTCCATTTTTTTTTTTTTAAATCCACTTAGGACACAGTGCTTTGCACCTCGCCGCCAAGAACAGCCACCATGAGTGCGTCAAGAAGCTTCTTCAGGTAAAATGGCACTGACTTAAAATAATAGTCCTGTCATTTTTCAAAGTAACCTTATCTATGAACAAACAACCTCTCTATTCCTCCCTCACTCTTTGCCTCCCCCCCTCCCTCTTCTCTTCTCTCTCCTGTTCTCCTTCCCTCCCCCCTCACTTCCCCTCTTCCTGTCTCTTCCTCTTGCCCCTTTCCCTCCACTGACACTTCGTCCCTCCCTCCATCCCTCTCTTCCCCTTCCTCTCCTCTCCCTCACAGTTTTTTAAATACTGTCCCAGAACCTAGGTTTTCTATGACAGTTTTAACTAAAAAAAAGGAAAGTATTTTTATAGCACTTCCACTGATAGGAAATAGGAACCTAATCAAAATTTAGAGTATCTCCCCAGGGTCCAGTCTTTTTTAAACCCATTTGTTCAGCACTTCCTTTTTTGAAAGACTTGTGCCCTTTCAATTATCAGTTTTAAAAAAGAATGCCACGCTGTTGGAGAGCCTTACTTTATAGTATCTCCATTATCCTCATGTTCTTTCTTTCAACCATGGGTAAAACACAGATCTTAAGGAGCAAAATTTCAACCTTGACTTCCTGGTATGTAACTTGATGAGCTTTTGCTTCTTAGTTTTTGTTTTAAGTTCTTGGTTGTACACGTCTTTATAATTTCCAGCCAATTCTCTGGTTTGATAACTTTGCCAGGAAGTTTATAATGATCACTTATGGTGACAACTGCCCTAAATCTTTAAAGATGAATATTTAATGAACTCCCAATAGCACTTTGTCCAGTAACCTCCAGCTGTTCCCAGTCACTGAGCAAGCTGGCTGTTCTCAGGAACAGCACAGAGCAATAAAAATATGTGTTTGGAGGACTGTCTGTTCTGCTGAACTGTGGTCTCCGCCATCGTGAGCACTGTTTGGGACCCAAGGCATCTTGCTTTAATTTGACTTTGCATTTCTAATGCAGAGAGACCAAAGACGCGGTCACATTCTTCGACTTGTCCTGCTCTTGTCTAACATTACATCAAGTGAGCGACCACCAGTGCCAGGAATGCTTACCCTTCCCAGGTCTTTGAGGTGAAATTCAAGAAAAATAGCTCATCATCTGTCATTATTATTTTTTATTATGAGACTTCTCCCCAATAACAATTAAAAGAGAACTTTTCTTATCTTTACCTCTGGGATCAGGCTCTGTGGGTAATGAAGATCATTGTTCAGGTACCCTGCCTTCACGTCCTTGGCCCTACCTCATTTTTAAAAACTTATTTGTATCTTAAATCACCATTCCCATCCTGGTTTGACTATCGAGACCTTGCATCTGGCTCTGATTTTAAGGAAGAATGAACCTGACAAGCTGGAAATCCTCATGGGCAAGGACCAGATATTCTAGCCTCTAATGTAATTTTATATCTGGTTATGCAAATGGATTGGTTTTTCTCTGGAATCTTTTAAGCCTTTAAACAGTTCCTTGTGCTGTTCTAAAATTAGGCCAAACCATGGTAAGTTGTAACTTGATCTCCATTCTTCTTACCACTGAAGGGCAGACGAACATTTCGCTCTGAGGTTGCCCGTTCTTGCCTCCCTCGCTTGCAGATTGTATGAATGCTGCTCTTTTTGGGTAGTTGTTAAGACACAACTCTGATGTCCTTCCCTTGAGTTGTTTTCCTTGGGTCCTGCGTCTCTGGTCAGTTCTTCCCCTCTCATCTTAGCGCCATGACCTCTGCGATGTGCCCCCGTTAACTCCTGCCACCACTCACCCCTGTATCCTCAGCATTTCCTCCTCTCTCTGGGCTCCTCTGCCTTTTTTCTTACCATCTGCCATGGCGTGGTGATTGGGGTCAGGCTTTGAGTAAATACTAACCACCCGCACAGCCCCTCTCCTGGCACTTAAAGTCTGGTAAATAAGTCCACAAACACACGTTGCGAGTTGCACGACACTAGGAAGGAAATGAACAGGCAGCTGGGCGGGGCCAGTGAAGGATGGATGATCAGAGAAGGCCTTCGCTGCAGGTCCTGTTTAAGCTGAGGCCTCAGAAGTGCAAAGAGCAGCGGTCCGAGCACCCAGCAGAGAAAGCATGGAGGGTGGAAGGAAACGCATGAGAGAAGAGGGGAAGCCAGTGGGCAGACCTGGGCAAAGCGAGTGAGGAGAAGGGGCAGGTGCTTTGAGGTTCTGACAGGCAGACTGTGGTTCATCTGAGTAGAGTGTGGAGCTGTGAACAGCTTTTAAGTAAAGACTGACATCCACAGTTTGAAAAGATATCTGACTTTAGAGAGAGTTGACTAAAGGGTAGAAAAGCAGGATTCAGAGACATACCAGTCAGAGTCGTAGCTGTCCAGGTGCAAAGATGCTGGCTCAGGAAGGTGTGGTCGTGGAGGAGCAGCGAATAGATCCAGGGTGAGTTTGGAGATGGAATGGACAGGACGTGGTGATTAAAGGTGGGAGGAAGAGGAAGAGGAGAACCCTAAGTTGACTCAGTGACTTCTGACCCAGTGACTGGTTTGCTGTGGCCCTTTGACAGAGGCAGGGTGTGGGGAGAGGCAGCCAGAAGTCTTGGCCTGCTGTGTGTTAGGTGCTGGGGAGGCATCGGCGGAAGCGAACTAGGCTGCAGGCTCTCAAGCCCGGAGCTCAGAGATGACGTCTGTTGTGTATAGATAAGAACACAGGCTCTTGCCTAGCTTGTCTAGGTTTGAATCCTGGCCCTGCCACTTACTATGCTTGAGTCAATTATTAACTTATTTGTGCCCCAGCTTCCTCACCTGAAACCAGGGTAATAATATCTAACTATGGTTCTTAGGAGTCCTAAAACAATTCTTTGACCAGTGCTTAGCACATATAGCTAATACTTACCATATAAGGAGACTTCCATGATATTATTAAGATAAAATACATTTGGGGGTCATTGGCTTTTTGTTTTAAGCTCTGGATGGTCTTTCAAGCTACAGATGTGGATGAGATAACCGGGGAGAAGAGCCGAGCGAGGAGCTGAGGAACTCCAAGCTTGTGTGTTTGGCTTGTGGGGGGAAGTGGCCAGAGTTGTCAGAGGAAAACCAGGATGGGGCTGGCAAGGTAGGGCTGCAGGAGCCGAGAGAACGGTGCTGGAAAAGGTGAAGTGCTCTGCAGGTGCAAGGTGTGAGGTGGTTGGTAAGTGGAGGACAGAGTGTTTATTGTCCTTGGAAATGTGAATGTTGCTGGTGACCCAGACTAGCGCCTCCTCCGTGCAGTCTGAGAGCAGACGCCCCGCTGCAGGGGGTTCAGGAGTGAATGGAGGTGAGGGAACGTGAGTGTGTGTGAGCAGTTCTTAGGAGAAAGTTGGTTTTGAAAGGGGTTAGAGAGCCAGGGCAGAGGATGGAGGAAAGCTGGGATCAAGATGGGAGATCTGAGAGCACATTTGTTAGCTAGTGGGCGTGATCCAGTGGCAGAGTGACGGTATGAGGGAGAGCGGGGCACGCGGAAGCAGCAGGGCTTGGGCAGTTTGCCTCTATCATGATTACGTGGATATGAGTCTCCAAATAATTCAAGTATTCATGTTTAGATTCTTTCTAATGAGTCATTTTGTAACGTGCAGGAAAAGGGTGAACTGAATAGTCCTGAATTTTATCATATGCATTTATTTATTTTTGTCTTCCAGTCTAAATGTCCAGCCGAAAGTATTGACAACTCTGGGAAAACAGCTTTACATTATGCAGGTAACTTTTCATTCTTTTATTTGTCTTCTTTCTGCCGTAAGAAGCACTAACTTTTCATTTTCCTTATTTAAACCATTAACCTTACCATATAATTCCTGGCGCTACTTCACTCCCTTCATTGCTATACATTCCCATTTTACTTGACTGCAACATATATAACGTTGAACCAAGGAACAGATCTAGCATTCATCAGTTGCCTGCCAAACAACCAGTCAAAATTGTTGTGCTTATTATATTTAAATTGACTTAAGTGTCTTGTTTAAACATGAGATAATCAAACACATTTGTATTTTTCAGGTAATGTGTGATACAGATTTTTTGGTTTGAGGCACAAGAGGGACATCAATTTCATTTACCCATCATTTGTTTTATTAGCACAAAGCTTCAAGGGACACTGAATTTGGAGATGATTAGATTTACAAGTTTAGTGCTAACTGTGGAAAAACTAAACCAAATGTTTGCCTAAAGGCAAATGACAGTCCCTGCCTTTAAGTCTGTATAACACCACATTTAACTGTCTCCTGAAACACCTCTGAAACTTCCTAACACCATCTCTCGTGGTTCACCTAGACTGACTGCAAACTGGGCTAACAAGGAGCTGTTCCTTCTAGAAATTCTGATGCCCGCTTGTGAGTGTGGCTTTGTGATGGTTGTGGTGTTTGTTTTCCTTTCCCTCAGCGGCACAGGGCTGCCTTCAAGCTGTGCAGGTTCTTTGTGAGCACAAAAGCCCCATAAACCTCAAGGATTTGGTAAGTACCAGGTGGCCTCTGGCGTCTTGAGCACTCTGGGACACTTCTGAGTGTCACTAAGAAGATAGAGACTGAAGTACTTGGAAAAATTGTAACTTTCCAACCTAGATCCCCTTCTGCAAGGTAGATTTAGTATTACCCATTAGGCGCTTACTAGATATGTATATTTGTGTCTAAGGGTTGAGGTGTGGTATACCCTCAAGCTAAACGTGAATAAGGTTTAGTTTCTTGATTTTTAGAAATAAATTAATCCATGTAGCAGACCTGTTATTTTCCTTCTATACCCCAAGTGTCACTTTGGGTACTCCTAGTTAGGGTACTCCAACTTTGAAGACTACTTCTATTTTGTTTTAACCTTATTGGCCTATTTTGAGAGTAAATTTATGGTTCCTTTGGTTCCTGGTTATGCAGTTAAATTTCCTGCTATGAGGGGAATTGCCTTGCATTCAGGAGGAGACTGACTTACACCTGATGGGGATATTATAATGCAGGTTAATGAAATCTGTAAATAATTTTATACTTCCTGATTCTCAATACTTTATAGCCATAAATTATTAGACTTTCAGAGAGATAAAATTTTAAAATGTGTCAAAAATTATACTTTAAAAGGAGGCTTTACCCTTAAGTAACAACTGTCAAAAATCCCCATGTTAAAATAATGGGATATTTTGTGACTTACCTTTTTCCATTGCCTATTTGAGCACTTCTACCTAAAAAAATATTGTCAACTCTGTTTGTGGACTGTATTTATGGAATTAGAGAAAAAACTACTTTTTTTGATTTTTACCATTTGAGTCAGTCCCCCTTCACCCTAGGACTGTAGACTATTCCCCTATATATTCTTCTCACATTTTGGCATTTGTTTTATACTGTAATGTTTAAATTCATAGTGTACCTTATATACTTTATATATGAAATGGGGATCTAATTTTCCTTTCTTCAAAGGAATTTCCAATGGTCATTTTACAGCATATTAAACAAATCATTCTTTCCATCAATTTCTGTATCTAGTTCTATATCAGTAGTAGACAAACTTGTGAATTGTGATATTTTTGATACCTGATGAGATTATGAAAATGGATGCTTACCGAGAAGGGGATCATGAAATGTTAGGGTACGTGTAGGTCATACAGAAGAAATTACTTAAAGGGTAGTGGGACCTGCTGGTACCAAATAGTAATCACTCCTTCATTTCTCCAGAACCATCCCACAATAAGCATGACATACTTGCCTTGCGCTGCCTCTCACATCATCACTAGACTGAGTGATAACTTGGGGACCAGCAGCTCAAGAGACTGACTGTTAACTAACGGTCAGTGAAATTCTAGAAGATTGTACTAAGATATAATTGTGGGCCTATTGACATCTTGACATCATCTTATGTCATGATGGCTCAGACGTAAGACCAGCAAGAGGATACAGGACAACTTAGAGGAGAAGGATCTTTACATTTCTGTCACTTGGTATTTGAGTTAAAACCTTAATCAGAATTTGTTCCTAGGATGGGAATATACCACTGCTTCTTGCAGTACAAAATGGCCACAGTGAGGTCTGTCGCTTTCTCCTGGATCATGGAGCAGATGTAAATTCCAGGGACAAGAATGGAAGGTACCTCAAAATTAGAAGTCATGTGATTTCAGTGGTATCCATACAGAGGTTTTTTAAATGATCATAACTGTATTTTGGATCATTTGTTGTAAAGTGGCTTTAACATCTTTACTCTTATAATTTCCTACCTTTTTGATATTCAAGAATCTGTTTTGGTAAAAGTTTTCCCTGAGACTTCTGGGTGCATCGTTGCTAAGTGAGTCTATGGTGAAATTATTAAATACTGAAATGAGCAGGACATCTCCTTTGATTTTTCATGTCGTGTTAAAGTAAACACATTGGTTGCTTTTTATAGATAATCATAACAATGTACAGGTTATTATAAGACTTGAGGCAAGAGAAGGGCAAGATATGTGCCACTCAATATTAAATTCGATCATATTTAGTAGATTATGTTTCAATTTATGTGTTTTAATGTTTTGGTTTCATTTAAAGTGTTGAAACGTAACTACCTAATTTCCTTTTGCTCACAGTCCATTTTATTTATTTATTTTCATATTTTCTTTTTTAAATTTTTTTTTATAAATGTATTTTTTTATTGTTATTTATATCTTTTACATTCTGTATTCCCCTTGGGTAACCCACCACCAATTCACCTGTGATCCATCTCCGTGGTCCCTTGTGTCCTTTTCTACTCCATTTTGTGCCCTTATCCTTCTCCTCCCCCCACCCCCCCAAGTGTCTCTCTCCTATTTGGTTTCCCTATAGTCCTGTTATAAGTGAAACCATTCGATATTTTTCTCTTTCTTTCTGGCTTGTTTCGCTGAGGATGATCCCTCTAATTCCATCCATGTCGCTACAAATTGCATGTGTTTATCTTCTTTCCATGCTGAATAGTATTCCACTGTGTATATGTACCACATCTTCTTGATCCAATCATCTATTTTTGGACATCTGGGTTGCTTCCATACCTTTGCTATTGTGAACAGTGCCGCAATGAACATACAGGTGCATGTATCCTTTCGGATTAGTGTTTTTGTGTCCTTTGGGTAGATTCCCAAAAGTGGTATTGCTGGGTCGTATGGGAGCTCCATGTTTAGCAGTTTGAGGAATCACCATACAGCCTTCCATAGTGGTTGGACCAGTTCACATTCCCACCAGCAGTGTAGAAGAGTTCCTTTTTCTCCACATCCTTTCCAGCATTTGTTGTTGCCTATATTTTTAATGTGTGCCATCCTCACAGGTGTGAGGTGGTATCTCATTGTGGTTTTGATTTGCATTTCCTTGATTATAAGTGATGTTGAGCATTTTTTCATGTATCTGTTGGCCATTTGCTTTTCTTTGGAGAAGTGCCTTTTGAGCTCTTCTGCCCATTTTTTGACTGGGTTATTGGCTTTGTTTTTGTTGAGTTGTGTGAGTTCCTTGTAAATTTTTGTATCAGTCCTTCATCGGATGTATTATGTGCAAAGATCTTTTCCCAGTTGGTAGGGTGTCTGTTTTGGTTAATGTCTCTTTTGCTGTGTAGAAGCTTTTTATTTTGATTTAATCCCACCTGTTTATCTTGTCTTTCACTTCCTTCTCTTTGGGGGATGTGTCGTTAAAGTTTTTGCTGAGATGTATGTCGTGTAGAGTTTTGCCTATATTTTCTTCTATAAATTTTATGGTTTCAGGTCTTACATCTAGGTCTTTTATCCATTTTGAGTTGGTTTTTGTGCAGGGTGTGAGGTAGTAGTGTAGCTTCATTTTTTTGCATATGACTGGCCAGTTTTCCCAGCATCTCACAGTCCATTTTAAATGGACTCGTCCCTAGAATATTAGGGTCTTACAGGTTGATGGGCACTTGATCTTTTCCCTTTTTTTAAGACAAATGACATGATTTTACAAGAACGCTTTCACGTTTTGTTAGTTCTCATTTGCTGTCTCCTTTTTTCTTAAGGACTGCTCTTATGCTGGCTTGTGAGATCGGCAGCTCTAACATTGTGGAAGCCTTAATTAAAAAGGGTGCAGACCTAATCCTTGTGGACTCTCTTGGACACAATGCCTTACATTACTCCAAATTCTCAGAAAATGCAGGAATTCAAAGCCTTTTATTATCAAAAATCTCTCAGGATGCTGGTATGTGAAAGAAAATAGCCTGTGTTGTTTTAAGTTTATCCACTCCATTTTCCCTAAAGGATAAAGGAATTTGTACAATATGATATATTTTATTTTCCTTTTAAACACATTCTTAAGAAAAATGAAGTGCTAACTGTTGTATACATTGTGTATGTGTTTATGTTGTGTGTATTTGTGTGTGTGTGTATACTCCCATCAAAGTGGCGGTGAGTCATTATGGTTCTTATAGTTCTTTTTTTCCCATCTTTTCCTCTATAGATTTAAAGACACCAACAAAACCAAAGCAGGTATTTATTTTGGGGGGGAAGGGATATTTTTTCATCTTTGTTGGAATTTGAAAATGTTTTGATTGAAACACTGTTTGGTCCACTAGACAAGCCATACTGTTGCAAATACTTAAGGAATGAAATATCTTGAGAATAAATTATTAATCATAAGTTGGTAAACATGTTCCTAATGATTGACCTTATTTCCAAGCATGTAACTTTAAACTTACTCTTATATATTCATCTTTTTCTGAAATGTACTAATATGTATTTCTTATTGGTGTGAACATGTTTGATGTGGTTTAAACTCTGAGAGTAAATAACAGTATTTTAAATTATTATAATATCACATGGATTATACATTTACACCCATGGCAATGTTTAATATCTAATGAAGGTGAGAGGTATAACTTTTTCTTTCAGTTGGGGCTTTTCCAAAACATTATTAGTGTTACACAAGTACTAAGAAGTTTACCCTGTTATTTTGGAGTTTTTTCCTAAGAGGGAAACTTTATTGTTTGCTTTATTAACAAGGTACACTTTTGTTAGATTGATTTATTTGCATGTCAGTGTTCTTGAAAAAATTGTAAGTAACATATACTTAATACTGAATTTTTTATGTGCTAATTGTGTTATTTATTCATAACTTCTAAAGATAAAGTTCTCCCTCCCCCTACATTTATACTCTTTAAGAAAATTAGTGGGAATAATGCAAAGGTGGGGGAAATATCACTGCTTGGCATTAAGTTGGAAAGTAGACTAGGATGTTGGTTAGGTTCTAAATTGTGATAGACAACTCTTGATCCTCCTACTTTTCCAGTTCTCTATATCAGCTTAATATGGTTTTGTCTTCTGTTTTTTTATTTTCTTGCTATTAAAACATGGCTGCTGGAAGAAAACTTGGAGCATGCATATTACTTATTTTTATGTTGGTAACTGATTTCAGATCTTGATGAAGTAAGAAATGCATGAACTGTTGAGGTTTTTCTTATTTGTTTGATGAAGCTATTTACTCAGTCTTTACTAACATAACTAACCCACCTCCGTTCTTTGGATTGTGCTAACTTTCAGCATGATCAAGTCTCTAAAATAAGCTCAGAAAGAAGTGGAACTCCAAAAAAACGCAAAGCTCCACCACCTCCTATCAGTCCTACCCAGGTAAAAACAAAAGCAAACCAACAACAAATAAACATACAACAACCAAGCCATAATTTTGTCATTTTGTGTTTAGGCCAAAAGCAAATGTTTTAGAACTGATGTTTAATTCATGTTAAAGTTTTTCTTTTGTGGTTTTAAATTGCAAATAATTGTATGAATGATTGTTATTAGCAGTATGGAAATAATGTTGATTCTTATTAACTTCAAAACTGACGAATTAACAGTATCTTTTTTTAAAAGCCTCAAAAATATTTCTCAAAACCTTATGACAGAACTTTTTCTTAGTAAGATCAGTCTACCATAGTTCCTAAAATGAAAACACTAGTAAAGGGTGGGAAAATAGACACCTGGTAAGACAGTTAAAAATGAGTTTTAGTTGGTTTCTTAAGATGTTAATATGCCTTTCTAATTTCATTGAAAGTTGGCTAATATTAAAAGCAGCTTTCATTTCTGAACATATTGTGTGACAACTGCATAAAGGAGGAAGCTGGATATCTATGAAATGCAAATGAAAACAGAATGGGGTTTGTTATTAAAATAACTTTAGGCCATGAAAGGGATAATCCATATTCACATAGTTGAGAGAAATGTCTCATCCAATAGGTAAGTCAAATGTATTAGCTTACCCATTAATATTCTCAATCTACAATAGATGTTTTATGATTTTAAATTTATTCTAGTAAATATAGTAGTAAAGTTATTTAGTTTATGCTCTGCAGATTTTCAAAAACTTGGAATATTTGATATAGCTAAATTACATTGAAAATATGTTACCCCTGAATTTATTGAGATTAAGAATAGTAGCTGTTAGATTTATGTACATAGGTTAAATAGGTTAATTCTTTAGCATTAGAGAAGAGCAGGCATTAAAGAAACGATCTTTATCAGTGGTATAATATCTTTTTTTTTTTTTTTTCAGTTGAGTGATGTGTCTTCTCCAAGATCAATAACTTCAACACCACTTTCGGGAAAAGAATCTGTATTTTTTGCTGAACCACCCTTCAAGGTATTTCATTTCTGTGTTCAATTTTGCTGCTGAATCTTATGATACATAACAGACTTGGTTTACATTTTACAATACTCAAAAAAACAGCATACTTCTCAGTGATTGAGTCACATCATTTTCATATGATTAATTTTCCTGGTATGTTCTCCCTACAAAAAGAATGGAATGAATACGTTACACTCATTAAATAACAATTTTCTTCATTTAAAAAAAACAAAGTTAAGAACTTTCCTGATAACACTGGTCAACAAATTTTTACAAAAGTCATATTACTGAAATAAAATTAGTCATTTCCTATCAATTTTTATGTGCTCAACATGAATATGACTGTCAAATTCTAAATTTGACTCTAGTTTATTTTGTGTCTGCAATAAATTGATGTTTACATCACGAAATGCATGCCAATCACTGGACAACAAATTTTTACAAAAGTCATGTTACTAAAATAAAGTTAGTCATTTCTTATAGTTTGTATGTGCTCAACACAAATATGACAATCAAATTGTAATTTTGGCTCTAGTTTTCTGTAATCTGCAATAAATTGATGTTTACATCACAAAATGCATGCCAATAGTAATAGGCCTATGGTGAATATCTGTAAAAAATCAAGTCATAGACTACTTCTTAGATTTCTTCGCTTGTCTCCTGTACAGCTGTTCAGGAGCATCTCTGGGAAGTGTCCAGCAATAGTCAAACAGCATTGTAGTAGACCATTTTCTCTGGTATCTTTGTTCCATTGATGCAGTATCTTGATGAAAACGTTCGCCATGTTCATCACTAACCATACCACAGTTTTCAGGGAAGAAATCCAGATAGGAATGAAGGAAGTGGATCTTTAGAGATATAATGCAGCCAAGTTTTTGATACTGCATCCGCATGTCTTCTACTAATTCATTGTAGTTTTCTGCCCTAACATTCCCAAGAAAATTTGTAGACACTACGTGTAAAGCATTCCATGGTTGTTTCGCATCACTCTGCAGCAAGTTGTTGAACCGGTCATCTGAATGCAGATGGAATGTTTGGGTAGACTATTCTTTACTTCTTTTGCTTCATTATTCCACTGGAAAGAGGAGGAACCAAGAAGTAACAGTCTTGCGTGTGGTTGCTTGACTCTCTCCACACCATGGGGACTCTTAAAGAGCATTGATGCTCTTTTACCATTTCGCCACTGTGAAAGCTGTGTTGTAATGTCACACAGCATATATGCAGGGCCTGAGGCTTGTCTTGGTCACCAACCTTGCATCTGAAGTAAAGATAAGCCTCTTCCCTTGAGAAGTGATACTTTTCTTCTGGTTGGCAAATACCACTTCCCCACAAATAGAGCAGAAATTGTCGACGCTATTAGCGCACTTTCTTTTTTTTTTTTAAAAGATTTTTTTTTTTTAAAGATTTTTTAAAGATTTATTATTATTTTTTTTTTTTATTTATACATACAAGCTGGGGTACAGGACAGAGGCATGGGGCGGCGAGAGGGCTCACCAGAGCCAGAGTGGGGAGAAGAACAGGCAGATCAGAAATACACTGCTGAGGGGAGCAGCGGGCGAGGCAGGAGAGGTCTGCCGTGCCATGTGGGATTCTCCCTGGCCGGGCGTCGAACTCGCGTCGCCGCTGCTGACAGCTCCACAGCGCAGCGCTTAACCGCTGCGCCACCGGGGAGGCCCTATTAGCGCACTTTCAAGGCATTACTGTTCTGTATTGTGCCTGAATGGATAAAATAATAACAGTTCTATGTCACAGTAGCTTCAGCTGTCTTGCACAAAGTCTGAAATATTTTCAGTGCTCAACCTTTCTGACAGGGCTTTATATAGAGCACTGCTGACATCAGCTTACTTTAGCTGCCTCCTGGCAATGGTATTGCAGTGCATCAGAAAATGATGCAATCAACTCTGGATGATGTGTGCATGATGGTATTATGCAATGTGATGCAATATGACATCATTTTAGGCTGTTTAAGGATGTTGTTGCTGTCCTACTGGATAAATTTACATGGTGAAACATATAAAATGAATTATATGAAATATCTTCAAAACGAGAGCTAATAAAAAATGTTCAGGGTTATATTCATGTTCAGCACACCAAGATACTACAGATTAGGGCCTTTTTAAGTCAGTTATGATCTCACTGTTGACCAGTGTATCCAGTCTTCTTACCAAACTGAATTGAGATAATGTGTATCAATATAAAAGACATTTTTGTTATTCTCTGGTATCTTACTGAGAAGTAATTGTATATTTTTAATTAATTCTTCCTGACTATAACAAAATATGTATTTCGGAAATTTTAGAAAATCCACTAGGTCTTATTCCATCTGATTCTGCAGATTTGTGGTTGAAAATTATTTCAAAGAGTAAGAGGTTTCAGTGCCATATCTGTTTACCTAACAATTACTAGGAAATTGTATTTGGAAACAAAGTAATTCTTAAAATGAAATTTCAATGTTATAATGTTGTTTCTCCCATTTCAGAATTAGTAAGGATAAATTTGAATGTACATTGATTTGAAAAGGATTCTACCAGCCTATCAATTCTCTCATTTTAACTAGATTTTATTAATAAGCTCTTAAGATGAATGCCTATACAAAGCAATGTAAGAAAAGAAGTTATGCTCCTATAATTAGTATCTTAATATTTTCTAGTGTGATTGTGGCTCAAAGAAGGCAATGCATTCCAAGTAATAATGTGAGCCACCAATGGTAATTTTCAAAAGTATAGTATAAAAATTTTCAATTGCTAAAAGTACTTAAGATAAAAAGTGACACCATTAAAATGACTAAAATTTTTAAAAAGTATCAATTATTGGTTTGGATATGAAAGAACTAGAACTCTGTTACTCTGTTGATAGAAATATAAAATGGTGCAACTACTTTCAAAACTGTTTTTTTTTTTTTACAGTTTCTTTAGGTGTTAAACCTAATATATGACCCAGCCATCCACTCATAAATATTTACCCAGGAGAAATGAAAACCTATGTCTCAAAAATGTTATGCTACATGTTTATAGCTGCTTTATTCAAATGTCACCAAATGAGAAGCAACCCAAATGTCCTTCAATAATTAAGTGATAAAGAGAATGAGATATATCTGTGGGTTGTATGGAGTAACGTATGGAATATACTTAGACATAAAAAGAAAAATGAATGAGATGCTGCCCAAATAGCATTAAAGATTAATTAGAAAATCTTCATGTGGTGTGAAAGAAGCCAGATACAAAGAAATATTCTGTGATATTCTATCTATAGGAATTTTAGAAATGTAAAAAGGAGAGTAGTGATTGCTGGGGATGGGATAGGAAAGGATTGGCTGTATGGAGGCCTGAGGAAACTTTCAGGGTAATGGAAATGTTCTGTTTTTGATTACAGTTATGGTTCCATAGATATGTATTTGTCAAAACTCCTCAAATTGCAAACTGTTATTGGATATAGTTTATTGTCCCTTAATGTAGTTGAAAAAATAAGTACATATTTTTTAAAGTGAAAAACAGCGTTTTGTAAAGATAAGAACTTGCCAAAAATAAGCCACTTTATTTATCATTTCGGCCTTTACAAAAGTTCCTTTGCTGAAAAATTATATTTCTTATCATGGTCTGTGGCTCATCTAGATGAAACATAATAATTTTTGGCAAGTCACTGTATTTTGTTTTGAAATAAGAGTCTGAATTTGACGTTACAAGACTTTTTTCAATAAATTACAGACTTTCAGGGACAAAGGTTTATGGGAAATCTTTATGGAATCAATTGTTGATCCAAGACCATTAGAGTTTTTACTTCCTTGTAAAACTTTATCTTCCCTGACAAGTCTTATTTACTACCATTTCTTTTAGAAGTATTAATGCATATTAATGACAGATATTTTATAAAATGATAAAACTAAAATGTATTGTTAATGTATTTCAATCAATTTATTACGCAGATAGTTAAAACTTCTGTTTTTCTTCATTACGAAAATGATATTTTCTAGCTTAGGTTTTAGGACATAGCCCACTAATTTAGTTATTACCTAAAATTATTACAATCTTAAAAGATATTTTCATTCTACTTACTAAATGAAATTTCTGAAAACCATTTTGAGAATATGTTCTCTGGACCTCTATTTTAGAAATTATACCTTAGTAGATAATTTTCGCCTTTACTCACCTATGTTTTATATCTTCTTCCCTTGATATTTTCTGTTTTTCTAGTAGGATAACACCAATTCTGGAAATCGGAAAAATTAGTTGATTCTTTTATGGAGTGTCACGTCCAGGAATATTCTTTTAAGTCATTGTTCTTGTGTTCCAGCAGGCTGAGATCAGTTCTATCCGGGAAAACAAAGATAGACTAAGCGATAGCACTACAGGTAAGACAGAGTCCAGTTCGTGTCCTTTCAAGAGAGCGGGGCCAAGCGGGACGCTCTGTGCAGGGAAGCCAGAGCTGCCCCTTGTGCCACCCTAGAGCTGCTATCAGCTCACAGGCTGTCTGTGTTCAGAGGCCTCACCTAGATTATAAGGCATCTCTGAGCTTGGATGTGAGAAAATACATCTCTATTTTCATTGCCCCTGGCCAAATACTAGTACTTCCTTCCACTATGAAAATAGGCAAGAGCCACCATGTCCTTTCATGTCCTTTCCTTTCAAGGACAGTTCCTTTGGTATTAGCAGACCCGTGAGTTTGACGCTAAGTGAATTCATGGTGTCTTTTCACCTGCTCACTGCAGATACTTGGAAATACATTTATAGTTTCTTTACAAAAACAATGGCAATCATTAGAACTGCTGCTCAATCTTATTTGCATGTTACAAAACAAGCTCTTAAATTACGAATACCTGTGTAGTCTATTTTATGTATTTTAATATGTTATTTTGAGGTGAGATGCGTGGGCCTCAGGCTGACAGCTAGCTGCATGCCTCAGAGCTCACAGCAGGCCTGAAGGAAGAGCTGCTGACCACCTCCTAGGCTGCCACAGTCTACTTTTCTGTTTCAGATTTTAATGGACACATGTAAAGAGGTGCTAATGAAATCAGATAATCTTCCTCAAGACAGAGTTTAATTCAGTGTATTAAGAGTTCATCCTGTTGGCTTACCCCCTAAGAATATAGTACAGTATCTTCACAATAAATTTAAAATGTGGCGTAGATTATGTCATAGACCCTTTTTGAGTCAGCTTTCAGTTTTTTAGTCAATTGTGCATTTTCTATTCGTTGGGAACCTTCTATTTACAGAATTTACAAATACTAAACTTTGTCTAATTCCTGACAGAGATCAGTGTTCTTGGAACTGAACAATTGTCACACTGAATACTTTGAAAATCCTCCTTTGTCTCTTAGAAGTAACTTCTATGGTTGGGAATTAAAGCCTTGCCCCAACCTCCTGGTTCCTTCTGAGCTAACCAGACGTCCGATCAGGGGACTCACAGGGCCGTGGCTTAGGCACCAGACATCAGAAGCAAGCATTTCCACATACCAAATTAAGATTTAAGTTTTCATTAGTGAATTAAATGGCATGAGAAAAATAAAAGACATAAGAGTAAAAAAAAAAGTGAAGATTAGACCTCTCTGGTTGCGCAGCGGTTAAGCGCTGCACTGTGGAGCTGTCGGCACCTGCAACGCGAGTTCGACGTCCGGCTGGGGAGCTTCCCACATGGTGTAGCAGACCTCTCCTGCCTCGCCCGCTGCTCCCCTCAGCAGTGTATGTCCTTCGATCTGCCTGTTCTACTCTCTACTCTGTCTCTGGTGAACACTCTCACCGCCCCAAACCTCTGGCCTGTACCCCAGCTTGTATGCATAAATAAATAAATCTTTTAAAAAAATGAAGATCAGGGCCTCCCCGGTGGTGCAGTGGTTAAGTGCTGCGCTGTGGAGCTGTCGGCAGCGGCGACGTGAGTTCGACGCCAGGCCAGGGAGATTCCTACATGGCGCAGCAGACCTCTCCTGCCTCGCCCACTGCTCCCCTCAGCAGTGTATTTCCTTCAATCTGCCTGTTCTGCTCCCCACTCTGTCTCTGGTGAACCCTCTCACTGTCCCACGTCTCTGGCCAGTACCCCAGCTCGTATGCATAAATAAATAAATCTTTAAACAAAATGAAGATCAGTTCTATGTAGGTTGTGGTCTGAAAACTGCTGCCAGCCTGCAGTGAGCGAGGAATATGCACCAGAAGCTGTCTGTCTGCATTCCACCAGCCCACTGCTTTGTCTAGCTGACAGAGGAGGACTTTCTGGATGAAGGCAGCAGTGCTTTGAACTATTTTCTGGAGCACGTTATCTTGTGTCACTGAAAACTTTGAGTAGCATTGCTTTTAGATGCTATTTCATCATAATTTGTAGGATGTCAGAAAGTGGTGATTTACCAGTGGTGATTCCTGTGGAATTCAGAAAAGAAAAGACTTTTGTGGTGGGTGGTCAGCAAATACTTCGAGGAGGAGACAGAGTTTGTCATGGGTGTTGAAGGGTGCCTAAGAGTCATCTAGCCAGAGAGATGCTGCAAGGACATTTGTGTGATGAAGAATTAGAACGACTCCCTTGTGTTGACAATAGAGAGGGTGTGCTGGAATCCTTCAATCTGAGAAAAATGGAAATCTAGGGAAAATCACAAAGCATAAATCCAAAAATGTAGAAAAATCTCGTAGAAACTTTAATCCAGATAAAGGAATGTGGAGATTACTTTTGGAGAGAGAGCAGGGGAAGCACTCAAAACAGAGGAGTGACCCAGTCACACCATGTTTTGGGAAGACTAGTTTCTGACAGTGTTGTGCATGCAGGGAGAGGAGAGATTTATTAGGAAGCTATTGCAGAGTTTCCAAGTTAGATGGTTAAGTTTGAACTGGAGTCATGCTGCTGGGGATAAGAAATGTGCCCACTTCCAGAAATGTTTCTAAAAGGATTCACTGAAATGGGACTCACTGGACATGAGGGAAAAATTCAACCACAGTGACACACTTGATCAAGTGAATGGAAAATGTATAAGCAAAGCCATCAGTTTTCAGGTGACGTAGCTACATCCAGGCATCTATTGTGCTAGGGATGTCCCAGCCCGACAACCCAGTAACCAGGAATCACTGTCCATCTGTCTAGCTGGTGGGGCCTTTCCTAGTCAGCATTAGAACTGGATTGGGCTAGAGTGAGTTTATTAGAGGTTAGAGAAATGACCATTTAATTTTTTAAATATTATTTTAAATTGCCTTTCTCTTTTCCCAAGGTGCTGACAGCTTGTTGGATATAAGTTCTGAGGCTGACCAACAAGATCTTCTTGTCCTTTTACAAGCAAAAGTTGCTTCTCTTACCTTACACAATAAGGAGTTACAAGATAAGTTACAGGTAAGTAAATAGGTTACTCCCCCAGCCTGTTCTGGCAGGTCAAGCGATTGATGTCTCAGGGTTAGCCAGGTGATATTTTGTTTTCAACATCTGCATTGTTTTCTTCTTTTTAAATATAGCCTTGAGCATCTTAAAGTTTCAAATTGGTTGGGTTTTTAATTAACTGTATTTCTGTAAATTGGTAAATTACATATAATGTATACATAGTATATATATATATATCACTTATATGACTGTATACTATATGACTAGATATTCATTTAATAAAATTTATCATTTAGCACATTTGAGAAACTTGATAAGAAGTAGCAGTGATCGCCCTATTGCCTCTTTTGGTAACTAGAATAACTTGAGAAACAAAGGAAAAACTTCAATCAGAGTCTTGGTAGCCAAAATAATTCTAGTGCTTTTAAGGTGGCACAATCTGTCTTGAGAGGGCATAGGAGGAAACTGGTTCTTCCTACTCTCATGTCCTAGGCCATATTTTTTCATGGGGGTAAGAGTACATGCAGAAAACTCTTGTTCTCCCATACCTGACGTTTAGATCTGTCCTCTCCTTCCAGTTGCTTGCTCACCTAACCACGCTGTGGGGGGCATCTCCTTGCCTTTTCCAGGCCAAAGCACCCAAGGAAGCAGAAGCAGACCTGAGCTTTGATTCTTACCATTCCACTCAAACTGACTTGGCTCCGCCCCTGGGCAAAGAGAGTGAAACCTCACCCCCAGACTCCAAGTCATCTCCACCTGTCGTAACGCATTCCTTGACTAAACCCACAGCCGACAGCGATGTCAGGATTCAGCAACTCCAAGAGATTCTGCAAGACTTGCAGAGGAGATTGGAGAGCTCTGAAGCAGAGAGGCAGCAGCTCCAGGACAAGCTGCAGTCCAAAAGGACCGAACCGGTGTGCTTAAACAATGCAGAGATTTCAGAGAATGGCTCTGACCTAAGCCAGAAGCTTAAAGAAACACAGAGCAAATATGAGGAGGCCATGAAAGAAGTCCTAAGTGTGCAGAAGCAGATGAAACTAGGACTCGTCTCCCCCGAGAGCGTGGATAGCTATTCCCATCTCCGTGAGCTGCGGCTGACTGAGGAGGAAATAGGTGTGCTAAAGCAGGATCTCCAGAAGGCATTAGAAGAAAGTGAAAAAAATAAAGAGAAAGTGAGAGAGTTAGAGGACAGACTTGTAGAGAGGGAAAAAGGCATGGCGACTAAGCTGTCTGTAGAAGAGTATGAAGAAATGAAGAGTTCCTATTGCTCTGTGATTGAGAATATGAATAAGGAGAAAGCGTTTTTATTTGAGAAATACCAGGAGGCCCAAGAAGAAATAACGAAACTAAAAGACACACTGACAGGTCAGGTGCCCCAGGAGGCCGGGGATGGCGCCGGGGACATGAAGGAGGCCATGAACCGCATGGTAGATGAACTCAACAAGCAGGTGAGCGAGCTCTCCCAGCTGTACAAGGAGGCTCAGGCCGAGCTAGAGGATTATCGGAAGAGGAAGTCTCTGGAGGATGTTACGGCTGAGTATATCCATAAAGCGGAGCATGAGAAGCTGCTGCAGATGACGGATGTCTCCAGGGCGAAGGCGGAGGAGGCGCTGTCCGAAATGAAGTCCCAGTACTCAAAAGTGCTACATGAGTTGAGCCAGCTCAAACAGCTGGTAGATGCGCAGAAGGAGAACTCCGTGTCCATCACAGAGCACCTGCAGGTGGTTACCACGCTGCGGACGGCCGCCAAGGAGATGGAGGAAAAAATCAGCAATCTGAAGGAGCACCTTGCCAGCAAGGGTGCCCAAGTGGCCACGCTGGAGAAACAGCTCCTGGAAGAGAAGGCGGCAATGACTGACGCCATGGTGCCCCGGTCCTCCTATGAGAAGCTCCAGTCTTCTTTAGAAAGTGAAGTGAGTGTGTTGGCATTGAAATTAAAGGAGTCAGTCAAGGAGAAAGAGAAGGCCCATGCAGAAGTTAGCCAGATTAGAAGTGAGGTCTCCCAAGTGAAAAGGGAAAAGGAAAATTTTCAGTCTCTCTTGAAATCCAAAGAGCAAGAAGTTGGCGAACTTCAGCAGAAATTCCAGCACGCTCAAGAAGAGCTGGCGGAGATGAAGAGATATTCTGAGAGCTCTTCAAAACTGGAGGAGGATAAAGATAAGAAGGTTGGTGAAGTTGTGTTGCTGTTTGGGTCAGCAGCTAGGAGGCCTGAGGGCCAGCCTTTACCGAGTCAATAGTGTGTTCCTTAGCACCAGCCTTAAGGAACTCCATTTAGAATAGTAGGTTAGACATTTTTTTTAAATCACTGATCTTCTACTATTGCCCTTACACTAAAGCATTTTCACGTAGGTGGTACGTATTTGCCTCTTAAAAAAATTCCTTTACAGAAGCTCCGCCAAGTTTCAGGAATTAGAATTGAACCCACAAACTGAAAAGCATCTTGAGCATCAAACCTGTTAGAATCCAGACAGATTCCTCCATCCTATGGAAACCCAAGTACTTCCAGACTTAGTTCTGCTTCCCTAAGCTTCATGAGTTTTCCTGAGTCAGTATAAAAACTCCTTTCTGGGCTTCATTTTCCAAGGTGGAGGGGAAGCATGTGGGGAACAGGTAGAGATGGTGTTGGCAGTTAGAGATGGTGCTGGAATTGGTGTAAAGGAAGGACAGCAAAGTATGCTGCTGTGCCTGAATCTGCTCTGCATCCTAGTCCCTTGGGTCAGATGTCCTGAAAGGCATTGATGAGGGCACTGTTTCTCCTTTATTTTTTCGTAATGAGTGTTTCAAAAGCTTCCAAAACCATATGGGCAGGGGATTGTGTTCACTTTAAAGCAAAATGTCAGAGGCATCAGGGCTCCTGGAACTTTATTCCTGATGGTCCATGTTTGCTTTATTGAACATGACATATCTCTGTCCTAACAAAAAATCCCTAAAATTCTGTTTCCCATTTAGTATTTCAGCAGTATACCCTTTTAAAGGTAAAAGGAGATCAACATCATAGCATATGTTTCCTTCATACACCAAAACACAGTATTTCATCAGGGGCCCTTATTTGACTGTAGTGGTTGGGTTATCTGATTTCATTATCGGTTTGATTTTATGAGTTGTCTTTAAATAACAAGAAAGGAATTACTGAAGTATCTTGAATCCCAGAGGTCAGAGAGACTATGTTCAAGACTTAGAAATAACTGAAATTTTGTTTCTGCAGGCATGGTCTTCCCTATTCATGTAATTCTTCTCCTCACTAGATAAATGAGATGTCCAAGGAAGTCACCAAATTGAAGGAGGCCCTGAACAGCCTGTCGCAGCTCTCCTACTCGACGAGCTCGAGCAAGAGGCCAAGTCAACAGCTAGAATCTCTGCAGCAGCAGGTCAAGCAGCTACAGAACCAGCTGGCTGTGAGTGGCCGTGTTTCTGCCGCCTGGTTTGGGGTGGTGGGGAAGGCAGCTGGTAACTCAACTGGTAGTGAACAGAGCGATTTCTAGCCTAAAGAGTGTATAAAACTCCAGGGGGCTAGTGACTAAAGATTACTTTGATGAAGGCAAATGAAAGAGCTGGTAGAATTCCCAGTTCTGTAATGAGAGGGGCTATGGAATCACAGGGGAGGGAGGAATAGGCAGGACAGTGGGAAGAGGCTTCTGTCTGCTCATCCACTGACTTTTCACCCCTTCTCCAGTTTTCTGCATCAATCCTAACTGTCTCTGGCAGTGGCAAGAGCTGTTTCTTGTTAGGGCTCAGGATCATCGGCATTCCTGGTCTACATATCTGAAGCTTCTTATTTCACCTGGGAAAGCCTTCATATTGGTTTCCTATGACTGTTAGAACATGCACTTGGCTTAAAACAACACAAATTGATCATCTTTACAGTTCGGGAGATCATTAAGTCCAAACTCAGTTTCACTGGACTGAAGTCAAGATGTCAGCAGGCCTGGCTCCTTCTCGAGTCCCTAGGGGTGAACCCCATTGTTTTTGCCCTTTCTAACTTTCAGAGGCCTCCTGAATTCCTTGCCTCGTGGCCACTTCTTCCATCTACAGGCCCATCACACTAGCCCCTGGTTCCTCCCCTCTCATCCTTCATCTGAGTTTGTTTTTCACTTAGAAAGGACATTTGCGATTACATTTAAAGACTCCCTCACCCCCCAATAATCGGGATAATTTTTGCCCCATCTCAAAGTCCTTAATCACATCACCTCTGCAAGAGCCCTTTTGCATACAGGTTATAACATTCACCTGTATGGGGCATGGATATCTTCGGAGGACCATTATTTCATATACAATAGTAGCCATTAAGGTTTTGGTTGACTGGGCGTGTTACATTTTCCACATGAAGTCACTCCTCTGTACATTTGTATAAATATGAGTACACATTTAAAAAAAATAAACTTGGGATTACAATAACTACTTTTTAGGTGACTTTTCTTCTAGAGTTGACATACCAAGATATGAAATAGATTTTTTTCCCCTAAGAATATTGGCAAGTGCTCAGAAATCCCCAACATAATAAACCCACAACAATTTATTTCCGGTGCTAGCATTTAGCGGAAGGAGCAGTGTCCTCATGATTTTTGCTTTTGTTTTTTAAACACTGGCTAACAATGTGCAATGGTCTTTTTCTAGGAATGTAAGAAGCAGCACCAGGAGGTCATATCAGTTTACAGAATGCACCTTCTGTATGCTGTGCAGGTATGGCAGCGCCCCCTCCCCCCACCCCCCCACCCCCCGCAGAAATGCCACACCCTGTGTTGCCCAGACTCCCATCATTAAATTAGTAGAACAAATGAGAAGTGGAATATTTCCCATTGGTAAACTTCAAAAAGCCTCTTGCTTTGCTTTGGAAGAGTGTCAGGAGCCCCACGTCCCATTTACTGGGAACAAGCTCGTTTGGTGAGAAATGGCGGATGTGGCTTCTGCCCCATCAGGAGCAGCCCGGGCTTCCTTTTCCAAGCATGTCGGTATTCTCGCACCAGCAGCACTGTCTCACCCTGTGCCTGTTGGTGTTCTGGCTAGCCCGGCTCACTTTGGCGCCTGAGAGCCCAGAAACCCTTTGGAGGGCTCTGGGAGACCCAGCCTCCCCTCCTGCAGGGAGAGAGCAGGCCGTCCCTTTCACCCAGTTCCTGGTAGAAATGTGGGAATTGACAAGAGGAAACAATCCTTGGAGAGACTGGGGGAAAGCCCAGGGCTTCGTGCCAGCCAGACATCTTATTCCCAAGGGGAGACAGAGCCAGGACTTCACTTAGGTCCTAATGAGTGTCTTGGTTTGAATGTCCTAGGGCCAGATGGATGAAGATGTCCAGAAGGTGCTCAAGCAAATCCTCACCATGTGTAAACACCAGTCCCAAAAGAAGTAAAGTGGATTCTGTGTAGGACTCTGCCCCTTGTCGTTTGTGTTAGATCTGGAGCTTGGTAACCACTGCCATTGTTCTCGTTCGTGGTATGCACTGTGACCTAGCATAGCTTCTTCCCTTTCCAAAGGCTTCTTTCTGAACACTGTTCTAGGAGAAGACTCTCCTGCTCTCAGAACTTCACAGCGGCAGAGGTGAAGGCTTAGTCATCCGGTCAGACTCTAGAGTGTTTCCAGTCTGCACCCGCCCGCGTGGGTGCATCATTGCCAGTTCCTACACTCAGGCTGTGCCGTTGGGCATGGGAGGGCTCTTGGTTGCCAGTCCCACACATAATTTAATTTCTAACCAAGTAGTATGGCACTGCTTAGTTAAGACCCTTTATCATAATACCCTGTGGATTAAAATCTCTTAATTCCATCCTCTGTCCCCATCTGCCTTACAGATCTCTTCCCTGCTTATCAGTCCAGTTTGATAAGCACTAGTAACTAATCAGGTTTAAAAACTAAAGCAAGTTGTCTTTGAAAGTTCTTAAGTAAATCATTGACATACTGCAAATTTTCTATGCAAACTTGCCTCCTGCTATTCTCCATGAAGCTCAGGAAATCCAAACATTTGTGTTTCAACAAAGGACAGTAAACTGTGTGTTTACAGCCAAAAGAATGCCTCATAGTTCATAACCTCAATTTTTTGAAAGTGTTTTTTTCCTCTACAATATTTATATTGGCTCTTAAAGATGTTTTCATACCAAAGCCCCTAAAGTGAAATTTACATTAGACTGTATTAAAACATTTTTTAGATAACCATGTGTAAGACTTTTTAAAAATAGAACGTTTTCCTTGACGTTTTCAGCTATAGCGAAAGGTAGTTATATATTCTGAACTCAATGTGAGCTGCCTCCGTAGCCCCAGACTTCCTGCCGATGTGTCCCCAGGTCTATGGTGTATGTCTAAATACGGTCTATCCTTTTTAGCCATTGAATATGTTCAAATGCCACAGCTCATACCAGGCCCCTAAATAATCTGAAATGCTGTCTGGTGAGGACTGTTGGCATCAAAATGGTAAGCGTGATGGTGCCTATCAAAGGTCACCGGGGAAGGTTTCTGTTCACTTTCATGTTCAAAATGTTTCAAACTTGCTTGCAAGTTGACATTGATCTTATTGAGTGCTGTGGACAGAATATAAAAGTCTCTTAGGTTATATATAGCTGAATGCTAGGCTGCTCTGACAGGGACCCCCATACTCCAGGGCTGCCTGGGCTCAGAGGGTGCTCAGCTGCACTGGGTGATGTGTTCATCTGTGTTGGAGGAAGACCAATGCCAGCAAAGCAAAAATGGCTTTCATGGTGTTACTTTTCTTAAGTTGTTTATAGTTAGGCAATTTCGAAAATGCTCCAAAGAAATGTGAAAGAACTTTTTGTTGTAGCACTTAAGAAAACACTAAACACCACCCCTTCATGCCCCCCACACAGAAATGCTGCAGAGTATAAAACTTGAGACATTTTGTAGGATGCCTGACAAAGTGTAGCCTTTTCTCTTGTTTCAGGATGCATATTTATTACAAGTACTCTGGTTAAATATTGAAAAGTTATATGCTGTAGTTTAGCATTTTGCCTTTGTAATTTACAGAAGACATTGCAGAAAATAAACTTGTTTCATTTTGCATATCTGCTGTTGATTTTTGGTGCAGTCCTAGCACATCTCTGGTTTCTGAAGATCAGGTCTGTGCCATTGCAGGCTGATGGTTTCTGTACCCTGCTTCTCCTCATGGGAAGCAGTTGTCTGTGTCTCCTAGTTCCTGATTCACCTTGAACTCTGCCTTGAGTCCCAGTCACTGTGGGCAGTTAGTACTTTCATTCAAAATTGCCCCAGGTTGATCTGTTGTCTCTTTAACTATCTAAAAGCCTCCGAGGAAGGAACCTCGTCTTCATTTTCTTTTTTGAAAAGTAGCACACATATGAGGTTAAATCAAATACATTCTCCTATCACATTATGAGGATAACTCATTCCTGAAAAAAGCTCTTCTGGGGTGAATTCTTGCAACTTGAAATCATAATGAAATTACCAAATACCAATGAAGTGGGAACAATTATTAAGTATTAGACTAACATTATTCCTCCCCATTACAGCCACCTTCCTTCATTCACAACAGGATTCTACTGTCTCTACTTCAGCCCTTGTTGCTACCATACGTCAGTTCCCCCATGGAAACATGCAAATGGTGTATGAGATTATTGGTCTTTTAAATTATCAAGTGCATGTGCATCCTGAGAACTTCAACAGAGACCAACCGTGCAACTCAGAAGAGGATTTTATGAGGACACTTTGCTGAGCACAAACCTAGATACAAAACCAGTCTTTCTAGATGGAAAGAAATGCCTTCTGTCAAAGTTGGAAGATGAAAAGAAATTCCCATACTTGCACGACTAGGTACAGGCTCTACCTGGAGGACAAATGAAATCAGCTGAAAGTGTCCCCTGCCAAGCCTACCTTCAGGTCTCCGAGGTAACAGCTCCTAAGTTTCATAGGTGACCCTGAGACATTCTATGTCTATATGGGCACGTAGACATGTATTATACTTCTTCCTTTTATTTTTTACTTCCCCCTTTCAAATATAGAAGCATAATATATAAACTTCTGGATCATTGTTTTTTCGTTGGAAATATCTTAGAGATTGGTGCCTAGCAACACACACATCTGTTATTCATGATTGCACACTATTTCATGGTATGATTACGCTAGGTATTCCTCATCGATAGAGTATTTTACAGTCCTAGAAATGATGCGTCGACTATCCTGTGTAAAATGTCTTTATGCAAGTGTGTGAGGCTTTTTTGGTTAAATTTCTCATTGGCCATTTTCACACTAGCTTCCATCATTCATGATTCAGGCAGAGAGAATTAAAAAATAGTATAGGCATCATCACATCGAATGAGAAAGAATGGTCTCTTTTTTACTTTTTCCATCTTGAACAATAATTTGTTTTCCTTACATAAACTTTTAAGACAGACTACAGTCTTTAATAATTAAACCCACCTCTCTTAAGATCAATACACGATATTCTGTGTGGAGAAAATGCTTCCAGGACATGTCAAAGCACAATCTGTTGCAGTGTGGAGTGAATGTGGAATGCTGGGTGCTGACAGCGGCAGAAACACTGCCCAGCAAAGATGGGGGTGCTTTTTTCAAGGCAACTTGAAGAGACCTCAAGGCAGAATTCGCTGGAAAAAGCATAAACCAAGGTTGTTAGAGAATAACAATTTTTGTTCACTTGGTTGGGGGCAGAGAACAGGCAACAAAAATTTCTCCCCAAGAGCCTCTGAAAAGAACCAGTCTTGCTAACACCTTGTCTCTACTTCAATGTCAGCCACTGACAACACCTGAACTCCAGAGCTATGAGACAATAAATTTGTGTTCTTTTAAGTCAGCAGATTTGTGATTTGATACAGTTGCGATAGGAAATCCAGCCACATGAGAGGCCAGAATCTACTAACAAAGAGTTCTGGAAGAAGACTCAGTTTGTTCAATGTTATTGAACACTGATAAGCCAGGCAATGTGCTGAAGGCTAAAGTCTCAGTGGGGATGGTAACTCCTGCTCAAGAAGCTCAGAGCTGGTTAAACAGAACCTGCCATCTAGTAGGCATTTGGTATTCAACGGGTAGTTGGGTAGATGAATATTTAGACAAAGGGATGTCTCTAATGCCCTGTATGACCTGACACTTGCTCTTTTGCTGACCCAGGCTTGGGGCTTTCTTCTCCCTCTTAATAACCCTTTTGCTGGCGAACCCATGATACTTGCTGCCACCTCAGGGCCATTGCACTGGTTGTTAACATTTTAGAATATTCTTCTAGATATCTCCTAGGATAGACTTCTCTAGAATTATGATTGATTCTAACTTCCTTGTGTTCTTTGTTCAATGCCCCCTTGTCAGAGAGACCATTTTTAACTTTATAAGCTTAACCACACCCCTCCCCACATGCTCACAATGCTTTTTAGGCTCCTGACTTGGCTTTATTTTTCTCCATATCATTTATCACATCCATGTAGTATGGGTCACCTGGATGAGAGAGGGAGTCCTGAAATCCAGTTCACTGTTCCCAAAGCTCTACCTTGGACAAGTGCCTGAGTCTAGCTAAAGAGGATTTTACACAAAGCCTAATTTACACAAACTTGCTGCCAACCCCCCCAAGTTGCTGCTACTCCTAAGCCAAGTGCCTTCTAATTCTTCGGGCCATTGTACCGTTTACAGGGAGCTGTTTTTCTTCACTTCAAAGTAACTATAGGAGAGTAAAACCTTCATCCACTTGGTCAGTGTTGCTTCCTGAACTCTTTAAACAATATCAGGCACACAGTATATTCAACAGGTATTTTTTATCTGGGTGCATGGACAGATACATGGAGAGTGTGAGAAACTTGCAATTACACTAAGTGTGCACAATCTAGTTGACTGTCATGATAGATCATGAACGGGGTACTGTGGCAACTCAGAAATGAGGCATCTTACCTTGCCCTGAGAGCCAGCAAACACCTTTTGACAAATGGTACGGTGTAAGAGAAAGCTTATTTGAATTATCTTGTTCTTAGTTTCGTAGTTATTGGGGTTGCAATAATTTAGAGATAATCACATTTGATTTAGAGTTAGAAGGCCTAGAAGTACCCTCTACACATAATTCTTTGTGTGATTTCTGCAGTAGCAATGCTGCATCTTCTACCTCAGCATCAAGGGAAGGAGAGTGTGTGGCATGCACTATGCCCCTAGGTTACTGGCATTCCATTCCAGAGCTGGTGAACAAAGCAGAATCACGTCAACTATAAAGTTTACATCTGTGCACAGGGTTATCACAGATCTGAAATTCTAAGAATCTTTAAAATCCTTCTACTTTGATTCCTATTGTTTTAGATAAAGGTGACATGCTGCTGGTTAAAGGTAGTTAAATGGAGGTGGAACCAAAGTGTGGGTTGTAGGAATGGGGATTCAGCGCCTGTTTTGGGAACATGTCCCATCACAACGATCCAAGAAAAGCAACTGGTTTGAACAGAAAAGCCCCATTTCAAACACTTAGAAACAATTTCATAGCCACAAAATCCTAAAATTTTTCAATTTGACAATCAACTTAAGAAATAAGGTAACTCTAAGTTGCCAGAACAGGAAACATGTTCTTCCTTTTATCCCCTTCCTGTTAAATATTGTTCACAGCATCACAAGAATTCGCAGTTCACCCTCACACAATCCTGGAACTGGACGGGCTGTTAGGAAGCAATTGGTACAAAGGCTCTCACTGTATAGGGAACCCCTAGGCTGTGCCTTGCCCCTCCTACAAAGAGTCAAACCTGAAACTTGACATGGGGAAGCCAGGTTCATGGCTCTCACCGTGTTCATTGCTGAGGGTTCTCTTAGGAAACAAGTAAAGGGGATGGGATCTTTCTAAAATACTGGCTCAGGGACTTGAAGCTACAGAGTCAAACCATGAGCTAATAAACTGTCCAGGTTTTGCTTGAGATATTTAAGTAAACGCCTTTAAACATCTCCTTCAACCTAACTACAGAAAGATGATCTTGGCAGTGTTGGATCAATGGCAATTAAACTTCAACCTAGAACTGGAAAGAACAAACACCAAAGGTAAACACTAACTTTCAAGTTCTTAGTAAATATTTTCCTTCTCTGCTGAGGCTGCTTTGAAAAGGAGACGGACATACCAGCTCCAGCTTGACTTAACACTGTTCCCTAGTAGAGGGGACAACACCCTTTAACACAGGCTGCCAGAGCCGGTGCGATCCGCTTGAGTCCCGACCACAGTTGCCCCCGCAGCTGTCAGATCTGAGTTAGCACTGTGTGTAGTACGGGTGTTAGAAGAACACACGGCTGCATCATTTAGGGCTACATGGCGTTTGCCAATATTCTCTGAACTGTTAACCATTCGGGGAATTGGTGATCCATTTCTTACGCCGCGCACTTGATGCACTCCGTTTTCCTAATCCAGCAGCTCAAATCTTACTGGGAGAGGCAACCCAGACGGCGTCGGCATCGTTAGTAGCTGCATCTACGGCTTTCCTCCCGAGTCCTCACCCGGGGTACTGCGGGGAAGCAGCGTGGGGACCCAGTACAGCCGGCCTTAAGTAAACAGGGACACGGTGCCCGACGCTCCTTCCCATTCTTCGATGGGATTTAATTCCTCTTCGTGTATCTTCACGTCCAAGACGTGAGGAAGAAAAGCAACGTAGACGATCCAGTCGTAGCAGGAGCCAGGCCGGGGACAGCTGAGTCCCCCGAGTCCAGCCAAAGCCCCCAAAGCCGAGAGCGCCTAGGTCTTGGCAGGACCGGAAGTGCCGGCGTTGCTATGGCTACAGGAGACCAAGCGCCGCTCGGGCGGCCGCGTCTGCTCCCATGGCAACCCTTTATCTTGTCAGCAGGAACCGGACCAGCGCGCGCGAAAGGCAGACCTCCCAGAGCGTCTCGTTTCCGCACGCCACCCCTGCGGCGCTCTGAGCGAGCTCCGCAGAGACCCCGAGGCTGCCGCCGCCTGAGGACGCCGCGCGGCCCGGCTGCCAGTGGCGGGGAGGCTAGTTCCGGGGCGTGGCTTCTCTGCCCTCGGCCAGGTACGCGTCGCCGTGATGCCTGGGAGGTGGCTTTAGGCTGCGGATTACGGCAAAAGAACTGCAGGAAAGAAGGCAGATTTGAGCTCGAGGGAGGAGTCAAAGTTCGTGATATTTTTCACTGCCATGTGGGAACTCAGTAATAGAGTTTAGGCGTTTGAGAAGTCAAAACCCCTCTCCCTGGACAACACTTTGAGACTAGAAAGGGAAACTAGGGACTCTTCCCTTCTGGTTTTTGGATTGTGAGCGCCCTGGAATTGCGTTAAGCTATGGGCTCAGGTGGGAAGGAGTGCTGTGCTGCAGAGTGAAAATGAGCAACTCTTTGAGTGCTAATGTTCAGTTAATAACTATGTTCTGCTTGGATTTGGTTTAAGTGACAGGGATAGCCAGGAGGGTTGAATCACAAATACAAACCGTTTTTTTAATTGTCATGAGTTTGAACCATTTCCCTCATCAGCTGAGATACGTGTGTTTCATCTTAACTGGAGCCATCTGTAAAATAGTGGTATGGCCCTCGAGACAGAAGAATTAACCAGTTCCTCATTTAGTCCTGAGAACTGGTTGCTTTCTTGGATCCATCTTGCTCTATTCCCTGCAAAAACAGTGTCTGACTTGAGTAAGAGACCATGATGATTAAGGAGCTGTAAATGGGGGGAGGGGGGGAGAGAAGGTGGGGGGGGATTAGAGGTAATGTGGAGTAGTAATTAAAGGAAAGAAATTTAGTTTGTCAAATGTCCAGGCGTCTCCATAGTTCCCATAGTCTATTTGTGGATGTAGGATGGGTCATATATTTAGTTAGTTTCAGTGTAATGTTAGTATCATCTAACAGAAGGAAAATAGAACAAACTCTTAAGCCTTTTCTTCCACAGCTGATCTCACATGTGATTCTTGGTATGAAGATGATTCGAACCAGCCCCATCTACATCCCAACTGTGAACAATGACAGGGATTGGGACTTCTGCTTCCATCTGTAAGTAGCAGAAAACCTTGACATCACACCCACTCACTGGCCCTGGAACCCTGGGAGCTCCCATTTAAAGCAAACCTGGGTGAGAAGTTTTGTGCACATACGAAAGAGAAGGTTGAACTTGTGTTCTGATATCAATTCTAGCGGTAATAGCCACTTAGTCATGTGCAAACTAATTAGGCAAGATGGAAAATAACTTTTTTCCTAACAAGGGAAATTTTAAGTTTTTTATAAAGATAGGTCAATTATGACAGGACTGGTAAAGTCAGAGAATTTAAAAGTTAAAAAAGCTAATGAGTAAATTAAAATTAAGTTTTATGTACTAGACAATAAGTAAATAAAAACTTTCACATCATAATAGCTAGTACTTACTAAGCAAATACTATGTGCCAGGCACTGTTCAAGTACTTTACACATATTCCCCAACAATCCTATGAGGGGGGTACTGTCATTGCCTCCATTTTATATTGATAGATAGGCTTATGAATCAAGAAGAGGTTAGGCAATTTGCCCAAAGTTGCTCAGCTAGTAAGTATTATACAAACTGACTCTGGAGTCCATTCTTTAACCTTTGTTTTAGGGTTTTTCAACCTTGATACCATTGGCATTTTGAGTTCTGGTTGTGGTGGGCTATCCTGTCCATTGTAGGACATTAGGCAGCATCCCTGCTCTCTGCCCAGCAGATGCCAGTAGCACTGCCCAAGTTGTGACAGGTGAAAATGTCTCCAGATGTTGCCAAATGTCTCCTGGGGGCAAAATCACTCTTGGTTGAGAACCTTTGCTCTACATGCCAATGCTATCAAATAGGAATCTAATGCAGGCCATAATGTGAACTACATATGTCATCTTAAATTTTCTAGTAGTCATATTAAAAAAAAAGAAACAGTTGTATTTATTTTTAATACTATCTCAGTATACCCAAAATATTATATAAATTAATGTGATTTTTGTATTTTTTTCTTCATGCTGTCTTTGAAATTTTGTGTGTACTTCATACAAGAGCACATCTCAATTCAGATTATCTTAATAACCACATGTGGTAGCCATATTCCATATTGAATTGTAAAATTCTCTTCTGCCTCATAAAATATCTTGAGGTCGAGTTATATACTCTAAAAGTTGAAGTGAAAAAATGTAGAGTTCACAGTAGGGTAATTCACATTTAATGTCACCTTGTCAGAATTCATACTCATATTGGCAACATGTAGACTAAGTTATAAACCTGACAAGGCAGACATTTTATTCACCCTGACTGTTCTTTCTATTCTGACTGTCCTTTGAGAGTGCTGACAGGTGTAGATTCTCTAGCTGACTTTTTGATCTTTCACTGAAAGGTGTTCAAAGGTAGTTCAGGATTTTACATTCTTAATTCTTTTGTTAAGACTTCTCTGTTTCTCCTTCCTTTGAGGTCCCTACTATTCAAAGTTCCTGGCTTTGATCTCAACCTAATTCACTTAAGGTGAATTTGAAGTATTTAGGATGTATATTTTCAATATCCATATTTAGCAATCTCTTTGATGACCCCAAAAGATTTAACTTCTGCCCCAGGTCTATGAAATATGCAGCCTAAGCAAAATTATATATGGAGAGACTAAATTTTCTTTCTGTTAGTTTATTTTGATCTCTTTTCATAGATATCCTCTAGCTCCAATATTTATCAAGCATCCTGAAAACTTTGTACTTTCTTTCTTTATTCTTTTGTTCATGTAGTAGGCCATTATTTGTTTTCACTGTGAGCCAGGAGTCAGGTGTCAGAGTTTTAGAAATGAATGAGACTCAGCCCCAGCTCTGGTGGAGTTCACTCACTGTAGAAGGCAATGAAGACTCAAAACAAAAAAAAGAAATACAAATAATCTTAAGAAACCTGATATGATTTGCACTATAATAGATGTAGGGGCAAATTTTTTTATAGGCTTTGACATCTCTCCCCCTTAGGTGTTATTACCACACTACATTCACCATCAGAACACCCACCCTCCCCTTCTTCCTTGTTAGTCTCAGCTCTGCAATCAGCTTTCTAGGCTTAGTTCGGCTTTATCTGACCCTTTGGTTTCGCTGTATTCCACAAATAAGTGATACCACCTGGTATTTGTCTTTTTCCTTCTGGCTTATTTTGTTTAGCAGAATCCGTTTGGAAATTTTTTTTTTTAAAGATTTATTTATTTATGCATACAAGCTAGGGTGTAGAGCAGAGGTGCAGGGCACTGAGAGGATTCACCAGAGACAGAGTGGGGAACAGAACAGGCAGATCTACTGAAATACTCTGCTGAGGGGAGCTGCCTGCGAGGCAGGAGAGGTCTGCTGCGCCATGTGGGACCCAACCCGCACTGCAGAGGCTCCAGACAGCTCCACAGCGCTACAGTGCTGCACTTAACCCTTTGCGCCACCAGGGAGGTCCCCATTTGGAAATTTTTGCAAGCATTTTGGAGGATATTTGTAATGCTCCTCTAGTAAGAGACTTCCAGCGGAGGTGACATCTGATGTGAGTCTTGCAGGAGGAGCACAGGATTCACCAGGCAGAGAAGAGGCAAGTCTAGCATTTATCTTCTGTTCACTTCACATCACCACCTTATCTGGCCAGTCATTGAGTTTGCTTGTCTTCTGAAAGCACACTTGTGTTTGTGGGTGGTAATCCTGCTGGGCCTTGGCCTGAAGAAATGTTCTTCTCTTATCCACATGAACTGGTTTACCCACATGTCTTTGGATAGGTTACTTGGAACAAAACTCTGGATGGATGTTAATGTCAGTTTTCAAATCTAGTATAAAAGATTCCAGTTGACATTTATTTTCTGAATTTTCCTTTCCAGTGGAAAAGAAAAATACACTTTGTTTTAAATAACTGTGTTGTGGTTAAACTTTTAAAAGCTTTATGAATACAAAGGTGATTCCTTTGGGGGGGCTTGTTTATAATAATTAAAATCTCTTTATTTCAAGATTTCAGAATGCTATTTCTTCTTGGTCACTTTGTTAGTTATTTTGGTAATGTTAAGATATAGTTACTTCTTTTGTTATAAGATTAACTCTTGACTTTTATCTTTACATTTCAACTACCCATTCATATTTATATTGAGCATTGAAGTCAAAGTTCTATATTGTGTGGGGAGGAGGCCGATTTTCAACTTGGTCAGTTTTTTCTTAACACTTTTATTTCTAACATAATGAACAAGGCCATTTCTCATCTGAATCCGCATGTGACCCCTGGGGGTGCCTTCCTTTCTCTTAGCTGACCACTATATGCTGGATCTTTGAAGAAGTGTGAAAGAGGACATTCAGAATTTACTTTCACATTGTTAGTTCCCTTTCTAGTATTTAAGTTATGGAGCAACTGAAAATTATAGCTAATGCTAACAGTGTACCTACTGAATACGAGGCACTATGCTAAGAGGTTTATGACCTTGTTTAATCCTGTAATCTCATCAGATGGGTATTCATATCAACCTCATTTTACAGAGAAGCAAACTCAGGAATAGTTTTTCTAGGGTCATATGATGAGTAACAGCACATCTGCACCTCTGATGCAGATGGTGGTTCACCAGCTCTGTTTAACTGAGCCACCCCATTGCTGTCCAATGCTGGGCTTTAAGGGTGACCCGAGTGTGCCATCCAGCTTTACTTCAAGTTTATTTTAGAAACCGCCTCCCTAGTACCCAGTCGGGATGCCTGTGTCCTTCGGTTTTACTTTGAGATGCGTGAGAGATGCAAAGGCCAGATCTGACTCCATGTCCCTCTCTGGTACTCACAGATCACAGCAAACCAAGATCCCAGCACATGAACACACAGATGAGTTTTATCCCACTAGTGGGTCTGAAGAGAGTGAAGAGGACACTACAGTCACGGAGAAGGCCATAAACTCTATGTCTCTCCCCAGAGATAAATTAGCCCAATCACAGAAGAAAGTAGCTCAACTGATTAAGGAAAAATTGGTAAGACAAAAACTCACTGGGGTTTTGTTTCCTTTTAAAACTAGGTCTATGATTAGAGAAATTCCGCTTTAACTGCGACTGAAGCACAGGAACTAGAGGAAGGTGTTGTATTTCTTTGTAAGGGGGAAAACAAAGCAAAGATTTCTGGTAGCCAGCTTGCCTTTGGCTTCCACACACGGGCTACTGTATCTTCCTCCTCAGAGACCAGTGCTATCTATGAACTTTAAAAAATATTGGTGGTTCTTCTTTTTTTTCTTAAAGATTTATGTATTTATGCATACAAGAGCTGGGATGTAAGCCAGAGACATTGGGGTGATGAGAGGATTCACCAGAGACAGAGTGGGGAGCAGAACAGGCAGATTGACTGAAATACACTGCTGAGGGGAGCAGTGGGCGAGACAAGAGAGGTCTTCTGTGCCATGTGGGAAGCTCCCTGGCTGGGGATGGAGATCAAACTTGTGCCGCAGTGGCTGTGGATAGCTTCACAATCTGAGACTTAACCTTTTGAGCCACCAGGGAGGCCCTGGTTCTTCTTCTTGATATTTATTTACATTTAGTCAAAAAGCATTGTTTGGATTTCTCTTGAAATGTTTCAGGGTGATATTTCTTGAGTAACAAAAAGGCCATGCCAGTGAGGCGCAGGGGTTGATAACAAAGGTGGCCAAGCCAGGCATAGGGGTTGATAACAGAGGTGGCCAGGCTGCCTGCTGTGGGTATGGGTAAGCTGCTGTGGTGGCCTGGAATCGTAAGCAAACCAAAGTACCGGAAAATGGAGATGGCAGCAGAGTGGCAATGGCAGCATTTCTTAAGAGTGAGACCAGGACATGGGAACTAGCACCTCAGAGAAAGTGTTCAAAATCCAGGAACCCGAGACAGCACAACAGTGACCCTTATTGTTGAAGACAGGTGCTGACCTGCCCCACAGCATGATTTATCAACAGAGGAGTTCAGACACCAACTTCCTGGCCAAGAGACACATGATGTGTGAAAATAAGACCTGTGGTGGCTTTAGAAGTACTGACAGGCACCTCAGTGCAGATGATAGATGCTGATACCTCCTTAGATGGATCTAGCTATAAATTTACCTCTGTAGATTAACCAGAGGACTTGCAGAGGAAGGTCATCCCGGCATGAACCCATTTGTATTCCACAAATCCAGACTTGAACACCACTTCTAGAAACATACAAGTATCACCTGCCGTGGTATGCACATGTGGACTTTCAAGGTTTGACCACTCCTTGGCCAGTTTGAATAATGATAAAGATCTAGATTTAGGAGTTAAATTTAGCCTCAGCCAGGGCTAAAGGGCAGGAGGATTGCCAGCAGCAACAGCAGTTGAGAAGCCCATTCAGTTGTCTCAGTTTCCCCAGGAAATTTGGGGGTGCATAAAAACAGAATGGCCAGAACCAGGACTGAACTCAAGATTTTGGACTCTGATTCCAGTGACTTTTCTTGGTATTAGGTTTCTTTCTCAAAGTAGAAATTAGAACTTACTGTGGTTAGCCCATGGAGAGCTCTCAAAGATTCTGGCTGAATGGATATTTTTAAAGCATGAGGAGAATGTCCCTCTAACAATGTTTGCATCTGGATATTTGAACTGGGAGCAGATGAAACCTCAGGTTGAGGAGATGAGAACCAGGGATAGCAGTCCTTGGGTACTGTGCCTGAGTACTAATCTTTCAATGGGTTACATTTAGGGAGCACTTAAGAAATTTTGATTATTGGATACCGACCCCATTTCCTTATAATAACTCCGTGAGGATAGATTTCCAAATAGAAAAGGAAGCTGAGACTCAGAGTGATCTAACCCAAAGCACCACAGTCAGAAAGCATCAGAACCAGGGTCAAAGCTCTTATCTTTGATGCCTTGAAGTGCTCTTTTCATTTTGCCAGGAAATAAAGGCCTAACTGTTGATTAGTGCAGCCAAGTGATCACTGTGTAAAGTCACAGAAATCTATGACTGAAGACCCAAGTCTGTGATTTCTTAGAGAGCGCTGCCTTTCAGTTCTACAGGGGTAGGAGGTTCTTTGCCCCTACTCCATTCTTGTCCTTGTTAATAGGCAAGTGAACTGTTAGTAGAGAGTTCAACAAATATTAAATGAGTACCTCCTCTTTGCACTGGGTGTGTCATAGTGAACGTGAAGGATGAACTTCTGCCCTCAGGAACTTATCTTTTATTGGAGGAGACAGATTGATACTGGAAAAAACTGAAGGATTCCCAGGGACCCTGAACTGTTAAGAGGTAAAACCCATGTTGCCCTTTCTAAGGGTTCGTGTTGCCCCGATGCATCAGAGAAGGTACTCGAACTCTAGTGTGCTGAAAGATTCTTAATTGATTAAAGGCTCAAAGGGAGAAATTTAGAGAGAAAATGAGTAGGGGAGAGAAATACAGATTCCTGGTCAAATTCCAAAATCACCCATCCCCTCATGGGCAGGGGTGCCAGGACAATAAATCTAAGGCACGTGCTGGCAAGAACCAGGTCCCAGAGACAGAAGGTGGCAGGGACAGAGGGACGATCAAAATACACCATACATGCTGAATCCACCGAGGGTCAAGATAGTGCCTGCTTTTCAGTGTCTTTGAAGAGCCTACCCCTCCCACCTCTGCTTCCCACACCATGACCACCTGCCCCTTTCTTTTTTCTTATTCAGGATTTTGCATTCAGGAGGTTTGGTTTGTGGCATGCTGGGAACTGTAGTTTTGGGCACCTGAGATGAAGTCTGCGTGGACATGGAAGTAGAGTCTGTTCAGGATGTGATTCCCTGACTTATAGTTTGTGCCTCACTGTTGTGCTGACAGGTTAACATAAAATAAGAATTAAATATCAGATAGGCCCTAGTGACATAAAGAGAAAAAATAGGTAATGGGATAGTAAGCGATGGAGAAGCTGTTAGGGCAGGTGGTCAAGAAAGTCCTCTCTGAGGTGAACAAGATGAAAATGAAATGAGTGTGAATGATGTGGAAGAATGTCCCAAGCAGAGGGAACAGTAGGTGCAAAAGCCCTGAGTTAGAAATTACTTTGCCATATTCAGGAACATGAATTAAATATATTTTAAAAGATAAAAGCTTAGGGGCCTCCCCGGTGGCCCAGCGGTTAAGCGCTGGGCTCTGGAACTGTCAGCAGCGGCGACGCCCGGGGAGATTCCCAATGGCATAGCAGACCTCTCCTGCCACATCTGCTGCTCCCCTCAGTAGTGTATTTCTGTTGATCTGCCTGTGCTGCTCCCCACTCTGTCTCTGGTGAACACTCTCGCCGCCCCACGCCTCTGGCCTGTACCCCAGCTTGTATGTATAAATAAATAAATCTTAAAGAAAAAGATATAAGCTTATAATAATAGTTTTTTAAAAAAAGCTGTTTGCCCACCATTGGAGGATGCTAGTGAAAAAAATTCATTATTCATAATTATTATTTGAGAATGCTAGTGAGCAAATCATTAGCGGGTATATAAAGGGAAAAAATAAATCATTCATTCTGCCTTTCTGATATGAACATAAGGTAACTAAAAAGTAGATGAGGGGCAATTTCTCTTTATAGGCTTACCCTAGTTAACTTAGGAAGAAGGAATGATAGAATAAGGATTTCATCATGTTATCTTTTATGAATGAATCCATTCAGTTGTGCTAATATTAGAAAGAGACCAGCAGATATTAGGTGACTTCTGATGAAAAAACATAAGAAAAACCTATGAAATAGTTTGTTAAAAAGAAAACCAAACTTCTACATTCAATTACCAACTTAAAGGCAGGACAGAGAACAGGGGAAAGCATTGAAGACACAATCAAACAAATTTTACAACTGCAGGAAACACTGTAGACCAAAACACCAAATTTCTTCAACAAGTAATTTGCAATAAAAAAAGAATTGGAGCAAGAGGTGGTATCTCTAGATAAGAAGAGACTCTGGAGACTGATCCCAATGTATAGACAGATGTAAATAAATGAGATCTGCGCGCTAATAGTTAGATTTTTGAGACTAGGTGTTTGATATTAAGGAGTTGTTATTAATATCTTGGTGAGAATGATTTTATGGTTATGTTTTGAATACAGTATGTTTTGGTGGAGATAATCATGAAATGTGAAATGATTTAATGTCTTTGTTTGCTTTAAGGTAATAGTGGGAGAAAATGGGTGAATGACAAGCATAGATATGAAGTTAAGACTGTGAGTAGGTAGCTGATGAAGCTAAGTGAGTCATTCTCCATGCAGTGTTTGTTTTTTGTCAGTTTTTCACAGTAAGAGAGGTCATTCTGGCTATGATTCAGAAAATGGACTGTGGGTGCTAGAATGGAAGCAGTGAGGAGGGGTGGTCATGGTTAGCCAAGTGAAAGATGCAAGTGACTTGGACTTGGTACTCCTGGCAGAAATGAGAAGAGCTTAGTGTTTGGATTTAGGAATAAAATACAACCAACAGAATTCAATGTGTTAGACACAGAATAGGGAAAGGAAGCGAAGGAAGAATGATGACGGGTGAATGCAGCCCTGTGTCCGACTGGCGAGAGCATGGGCTGGAGGTTCTCCCTCTTTCAAAAAAGCGTAACGATTTATTCTCTCTCTGCAGAATGTCCAAGCAAACAAGGAGCTGATTCGCTGTGTCATCCTTTCTCGGATTATTTTTGGGGAAGAACACTGGAAATGTGCACAGGCTGTGGCCAGCCTGGCTTATGGCTACCTGACACTAAGAGGTACTGGCTTTCCCTGGCTGGGCCTGGGTGGGCTAGCTCACGAGGGCTATACAACCAGGTGACATAAGGATAACTTGAGGGGACCCCTTCCTGTACCCCACCTATGCCTCATCAAGAGGAGACAGTTTGACAGACCTGGATGTAAAGATAATGAAGATGATGGCAGGTAACTTACTGAGTATTTATTTAGCATGTGCCAAGTTAGTCCCATATAGTCCTTACACTATCCTTGGGGGGGGGATTACTTTTATCATTTGTACTTTATGGATGACAATACTGAGCCATAGTGGGCAAAAGACAGTATCGGGTTCTAGGTACCCCTGGAATCAGGTTAATAGGAGAAGCACAGGCAGGCATGTGTACTTAGTATTGAGGGGGAAGATGCAGTAATTGGACTTAAATTCCAAAGACAGAACTTAAGTTCCTGGAAGGTCAAGAAAAGATAGGGTCCTCATCCTAGAAAAATTACTTTGGCACAGAAAAACAAGTTGTGAATTAACTAGCTAACACTGGAACAAAGTGTTAGCTCCATAAGGAAATTTGCAGTAGAGGTTCAATAAATACTTGCTGGCTGATTGAGCAAGAGCACATTTGTAGAACCAGGGACATGGCCAACTCCAGGCTTCTGCTACCTGCATGGACCACATACATTTCTGATATGGGGCTCATGGCACTGTACTCAGATGTGCTTTGTTTAAATGATTCATTCCCCTGAAATGGGGCCTCCCTGCGGGCAGGCATAGGTCTCATTTGACCTCACACTGTCCCTGGTATACACTCTGGGTCAACACATCTTATTGCTTGATAGAACTGAGTCACCGTTCTAGTGCTTTTTCAAGCTCCCCTTTGATACTGAAGTTGGGCCAAACTTACTGTACCAGTTAAGTGCTTTGAGGGATTCAGAGATTTGAGGACTACAGAAGGGAACCAATATACCTGGGCCATAGTGAGCCTAGAGATCAGAAACCAAAGCTTTTGAAAAAACTAAAATCGGTTTCACTTCCCAATAATTAGTCTCAGAACATGTTTCTCCTTAGGGCTCCTTGGTCCCCTTTGAGCTCATATTTTCTTTCTTTTTTTTTTTTAAGATTTATTTTTTATTTATACATACAAGTTGGGGTACAGGCCAGAGGCGTGGGGCGGCAAGAGGGTTCACCAGAGACAGAGCGGGGAGCAGAACAGGCAGATCAGAAATGCACTGCTGAGGGGAGCAGCGGGCGAGGCAGGAGAGGTCTGCCACACCATGTGGGATTCTCCCCGGCCGGGCGTCGAACTCGCATCGCCGCTGCCAACAGCTCCACAGCGCAGCGCTTAACCGCTGCGCCACCGGGGAGGCCCTGAGCTCATACTTTCAATGTGACTTTAGATTCATTGTGATGTCTCAAGACTATGAGTGGTTGACATTGGGGACAGTGATGCTCTGAGTCCCAGTGAGGTCCCAGTGAGCCCCTTTCAGGCCTTGAGAACTTATCTATTGTGTTCTGAGAGAAGACTGACATGGCTAAGAACAGAGGGCGTCCTCACTTACTTCAAAGCCAACTGTGTGTGAGATTTAAGGGACACCAGGAAGGCCCTCAGTGGAACAAGCCCTTCCCTTAAGAGAGCTAGGTCATCCCTCACTTGGACTCTGTGTTTCACTCAGGCTGATCTCATAAACTTGCTGTCTTCATGTTAGGGGCCAAATTTAGCAATGTGTGACTAAGACACTTACAGAGCCCCTGGCGTAATAAACCTGGACGCTCTGTGCCAGGCACTGAGGGTATGAATGAAAACTGGTGGCCCCTGTTCTCTGGGAGCATGCGGAGGGTCTGTGATAGACACTGTTATAGAGAGAAGAACGAAGTTCTGGAGGACAGAAATGAGCAAATCTGTGGTTCTGCCATTGGGGCAGGAGATCAGGGAAGACTGCAGGAAGGGGCTGACATTTGTCTTGTCTTCGAAGAATGAGTAAAAGTTTATTTTGAGGTAGGTGGGTACAAGTAGATTTTGAGGGGAGTACAATGTTGACCATCCTTATGTGTTGATCTGAGGAGTGAAAGGTGAGAAGTGAACAATCTACATGCAACTCCTTATAGAGAGTGTTTATATAGAGTGTTGTAGGTTCTCTCTGCACAAGAGAGGTTAGGGGAACACAGAAGACACCTTAGCACAGAAATGTCAAGTCTGGGAATGAGACTGAAAAATTAATTGGGGCCCAAGTATCAAGGAATTTGGGTAGTTATTAGGAGGTTTTAAGTGAGGTGGTGACCTGCTCAAGCTTCTGTTGTGAAATGAGTGCCTCTGTAGGTGGGTTGGCTGGAAGAGAACATGCAGGTGAAGACCACTGAGGACATCATCTGCCCAGAGGAGAGTCAATGAGGGTATTGGCCTTGGCAATCGGAATGCAGAAAAAATAACACAACATTTCATGGGCATTTACAAATAGGATGAGAAGTTGATGGAAGAGTTGAAGTTGAGTAGGGCATAGAAAACTGAAGAGGGAGAGCAAGTTAATGGGAAAGGGGGGTGGGTGGGAACCATGAGTTTGGTTTCAGATAAGCTGGGCCAGAGCCCAAGGAGGAGTCCTTGGAACATCCATAGTGAGATGTTCAGTAGGCAACTGAGAAGTGGCTCTAGAGTTTGGGAAAGATGTCAGTTTGGGAGGGATTAGCACATAGGAGCAAACTGAGGCTGAAGGGTTGATGAACTTGATGTCAAAAAATGTGTTGAAAGAAAAGGAGAGGGTAGGGGGCTGATGGGAGAAGAACAGTAGGAATGGGCAGTGGAAGGGGAGCCAGCAAAGAAGTGGAAGAATTACGAGTGGCCATAGCGTGGAAGCCAGGGAGGAAAAGGCGCTTCAAACAGAATGGTTAGCGTGGTTTCAGTAACTTTAGATGGTGGAGAGACGCCAATTAAGGTGAAGAGAAACCCATGAATTTGGCAATTGGCAAGTCACTAATACTTGGTTTGGTACCAACAAGTGTACTCTTTAAACTTGGAGCCCAGGTTCAGGTAGAAAACTATGTGGAGGCTCTTGCTGAACTTCATACTTAAGGTGATGGCAACTTGAACTGGAGAGGGAGGTCCGAGAAATACTTGAGGGGAGATTTGTCTGAACCTGGGGCAAGGCCATATGCTACCTTGTTTTGTTTGGAGAGATTGCTATGAGAGATTTGTGGAAGGAGGTTGATCCTCATCTTCTGAAGTCACTTTTCCATGAACAGCCGCAACTGACTTCGACTTTTACTATTCCAGTTCAGTTGAGAAAGCTGAGTGAAGGCAGGCCCAGGTCACATCACAGTAGATGTTGGGAACACCATCCTTTCCATAGTTCGGTCTTTGTGCTGCGTAAGTGGAGAACCACATTTACGGTAATAGAGTAGAGGCGGGAAAAGTGTTCCTGCAGAGAAAGATGTTGTTGGGCTGTTATTTTTTAGATGGACAAAACAGCATCCTGGTTAGGCAGCATGCCCGTATGGTATAACTGCTCATCCTGAAGCCAAGCCCAAAGTTTTTCTGGACTAGATCGTGATCTTGACCTTTCCTTGAGACTAGTCCAGGGCTCCTTATTTCAGTCATAGACCTTACCTGGTCTCTTCATTTTCACCTTTTTTAAAGTCTGTGGGCCGAGGAATAAAACAACAAAGGCTTTGAAAAATGACAAACCTTCAAGAGGGATGAAGTCCTCCCTCATCTCCACTTAGTTTTGTTGTCATTAATCCTGCAGCTGCTTTAAAACAGAATTGATGAGCCGACCTCCTTTCTTTGCAGGCAGGGTGTGTGTGTGTGTGTGTGTGTGTATGTGAGAGAGAGAGAGAGAGAGAGAGAGAGAGAGAGAGAGAGAGAGAGAGAATTCATGCCTCGCTACACGTGTGTGTTTTGTAGTCATCATCAGACCTGCTTCCTCACTTCTCTGTGAGTCTTTTCCAGCATTGGGGGTGGGGGTCATGCCAAAAAGATGATTTCTCTCAATAAACATTCTTCCAGTGAGTATAAAGTGAGAGCCTTTCATATGTGAAATGCCGTGATGAGTACTCCTGGGAGGTCCAGAAGGCCCAAGTGTTCGCCTTCTCGTGTGGGAGGCGAGCTACATGCAGACATCAGACGTTTCTACGAGGGAAGGCACCATGGGGCTGTGCAGTTGTTTTAGATACAGGATGTGGGCAAAGTTGGGGGAATCATTGTTGGCTGAGGGTGGTAAGTGATAGATTCAGGAGGAAGTGCCATTCAAGAAAGCCCTTCACAAGTGAGTAGGGTTTGGAAGTCAGAAGGTGGTGTGGGCAATTTTGATGAAGAAAAAGGCATGGGCAAATGCATGGAGGTAGGGAAGGGTGACCTGTGTCTGGAGAACAGCAAGCAGACCTGCCAAGCTAAAGTGAGGCCTGGGAAGGAAAGAAGGAACGTTGGGCAGACCATGGTGGGTGTGAAATGCAGGCTAAGGAATTGTCATTTATTTGTAGGCAAGAAGGACTATTGGAGATTTTCCAGCCGACGATGAATAAATCAAAGTGTGCTTTTGGAAAGGTTAATCCAGCAATGGAAACAGAATGGAAGCTATTTTAGTCATGTAGGTGTAAAACTAGGCTTGTGACACAGGCAATGAGTGAGAAGCTAAGGATTTAAGAGTCTGTGAAGGACAGATCCATTTATCTTTTAAACCAGAAATCCTACTTCTGGGATGATTTCCTAAAGACTCACTTATAAATAAAATAACATATGGATAAGATTAGTTTCTGCAGCATTGTTTTGTAGTGAAATATTTGAGGCAACCAAGCGTGCTCATACAAGTGTGCTAATATACCCGACAGGACCTCTGCGTCCTCAAAAGAGCCTGAGGAAGCACCACTAGGGAGGAGCTGCCAGTACCTCTTTAGGTAAAGAGATCACGCAATGTTTGCAATGTGCCACTTTTTGTGTGAGAGAGAGGAGGAGAGAGAAGAACCTGTGCTTATATTTCTATAAACACTTGGAAGGAGGCACAGGAAAGGCACCTAAAAAGTGACCCAGAGAGGGTTCTGTGCATGAGACAGGGTGGGAAGCGAGACCTCTCACCTTCACCTTTTTGTATACCTTTGGCTTTTGAACCGTAGCCGTGGATTACCTATTTAAAACATTAAAGGAAAGAGACTGTGAGGGCAGACATGTCAGGCCATGAGGTTTGATTTGGGGGTTGAGGAAAAGTGAAACCCAAAGAAGACCACGAAGTTTCAAGCTCCCGAAGTTTTTTGGAAAGAAGTGGGGTGGGAGAGGAAGTGGACTGCGGAGAGGGGTGGCGCGTCCAGGTTTGTGCATCGATTTTGAGCTGCAATAGAGAAATTCACTAATGCACTGTCAGTAGGTGCTGGAAATCTGGGGTCAGAACCTGAGAGGAGAGGAGAATCATAACATGGAGGAACTTGAGACCATAGCTAGAGATGGGAAATGGGAAATTCTAAGCGTGGAGGCTAAAGCTGAAGGTGTAGAAGTGTTAAAACATCTGAGGAGGACAGAAGAAAGAAACGGAAATACATGCCCTTGGAGAATAGACATATTAATGGAAGGGAGCAAAGGACCTGGTGAAAAGCTAGCAAAGAATCAACTTGAAAAAAAAAAAAAAAAAGGAATCAACTTGATGGAGAACCCTGGGGCCAGTAGCTCAGGTGTCTGATGCTGCCCCAGCTTGGGGACTGGGAAAATGGCTGGACTTACTGAATAAAAGCCCTTGGGGAGGCCTCAGGATGGGTTCTGCTGAATGGGTGGTGCAGGAGCCAGCGACTTGGAAGGCGGGGCAGGGACAGTGCTTGTAGACTAGAGCTCTGCCCCCTGCTCCACACTGGCAGCAGTGAGGCAAAGCAGGATGGTACCTAAAGAAGGCAGAAAAGTCCAGTGAAAATTATATTATACAAGGCGGAGATCCAAGATTTTAGGCAGTGAGGGAGCCAGTTTAGAGACACAGTTTGAAACTGGAGCTTTGACTAGAATGGGTTTCAGGAGCTGGTGACATGGGATTTGAATGTGAGGCCTTTTGCAAAGTGGAGCACAGGAGGCCATTGGTGGGGTGAGGAATGTGAGCCACTGTTCTGCCCGGTGACCTGGGGAGAGTCCTGGAGAGCCAGTGCTTCAGCAGCTGAGACTAGGGCAGGCAGAGGACAGCATGACGCTTGTCACCTAGTGGTGAACTGCGCACAATAAACAGTGTTCAGGAAGGGAATACGTAAAACAGACAGTTTCCTGATTAACGAAGCAATAAATTAGTCAGCCTGTTGCTACTGGGAACTTTTCCAGATATCCTGGGGTCTATTATAAGTGTTGCAAAATACACTAAAAAGAAGGACAAGTCCTGAACCCTGCTCTCTTGTCTGGTTGATTAACAAAAACCAAAACTGGTAGAGATAGAATAACAATGATGCGACCAGGAGATCTGACCTGCAGGGACTATAATGCCTGCTGGAAATGAGCTTGTATTTGGTACTGTAGCCTTTTTTTGGAGATTCTATAAGTTTGGTGAAAAATATCAAAAGTAAGGACAAATACAATAATTTAGTAAGAGGAATGGACTCTGGTAATAATAATAAGGACTAATACTTGTTCAGATTTGTTTTATTCTTTGAGGTACCACTTAATCCTTTTTAGTAAATTAATTAAATTAGTCCTTGCAACAACACTACAAGGAAGAAGGTGTTTTCAGTACCGTTTTACAAGTGAATAAATTGTGGCACAGATGATAAGTCATTTGTTCAAGCCTACATGGATGCTAGTCAGTGGCTGAACACGCATCTGTACCTGGCAAAGCTAGCTCCAGAGCCTGCTCTCTTCATTGCCAAATTCTTAACTCTTCATGATCATCAAAGGTGGCAATAGCAGTCTTCAAACACTGTTCTGAGTAGATTCTCTCTGACCTGAGAGTAATGGACATCGGGGTGGAATCTCCTCTCTAAATAGAATGATTGACGTGTTTGGTGGGCAATCTCAGGACCCGTTTTCCAGTTCATCAGTATTTCCTTATAATTTCTGAATCTCAGGCTGCGGAAACAGTTCTTTCTGTCCTCCTGATTTTACTTCTGTAATTGCTGCACTCATGGAGCGAAGGGTGGACTTCTTAGGTAGGGAGGGCAAGTAAAGGAAGTTGACTTGTCTTGGGGCAGGGACACTGGAACTAGGGAGCCAGGGCTTGGAGTTAAGGAAAGAGTTCAGGAAATTGAGCATCGTTCGTAGACAGGTAAAGTAAGTTTTCTGCATATACATGCACACAGTGTTGCTCTTAAAGAAAAGAAGGTATTCTTGTAATTAAAGTGAATTCATTTCAAACTACCACCGCTACTGATTCACAATACTTTCATCAATTTTCTCATACAGGAAATAATGTAAAAAATATCATAAAGTAAGGGTTTTTTTTTTAAATATAAAAAGAGCTGTTTCATGCTTGAAAAGGTTGGGAAACATTTGTCCAGAATAGTGATTTCCAAATGTTTGAAAATTAGCTCTCTTAGCACTTAAAAAAAAAATTGAGTAAGCACTCTTCATATTTGTATATTTATTATAAATTATGTGTTATAAATTATGATATTACTATAAGATGTAATGTGTATAAGTAGAAAGCAAAACATGCAAAAATAGAGAACTTGTGATCCCTTATGCCCACACTCTTACGACATCTTGCATACTTATGGGGGCATATGCAGTGCCATTTTGGATCCACTGTAGATTCTGAGAAGGTGAAAGGAGTGATTTTTCCCTTTAGGGTTGGCCTTAATCTTTACTGAGCTGTTTCAAATCAAGATCCGAGTTCAGATTGCTTTGGCCCTGGGTCACCCACTTTCTCGTGAGGGTGACCACAGTGCGGGCATGATAAAGCAGAGACAAGGGGCTATGTCAGGCGGCTGCTGAGCTTTGAGGAAAACTCCTCCTCCTGGGCTTTCTCAACCAGCCCTGGACTCTTTGGTGGGCAGCGGGGGTGAGTGGGGGACACAGACTGGCAAAGCCTTAAAGCAACTTCTCATCTGTTTTCTGTCATGAGCCCGCAGGAGTGCTGCACTGACTCAGGAGTAGTTTAGTCATTCACCCAGTTTCCCTTGTCTTCTGACAGACCAGGGGAGCATCTCAGTTTGGTTCCTGTACTCCTCACTGACCCACTCCCGAGGGGTGCATCTGGTCGTGAAAAACAACCTATTTGATAAGAGACTCTCAGTTTTTCACTTTATAATCTTGGTCTAATGTTCCTGGTCAAGTTCTTGGTTGCTTCTTACTTCCTCAGGACCTATAAAGACTCCCTGTTACCTAACAGATCAAATCCAACTCATCTTTATATGTCTTTAAACTTCTCTTCATTCAGACTGGTCTCCTTACAGCTTTCCCAAATACCTCCTGAAGCTCACCCAGCAGTGCAAGCGTACACACACACACACACACACACACACACACACACACACACACACTGTCTCTTTGTCTTTAGGGCCTCAGACTGTTTACACCAAGTGGAAATCCCTCCTTGTCAGTCAAACTTACTTCCTCTTGTAAATGAGATGTGTCCCGCTTCCTTTTGCTCACTCAGTCCTCCGGGTCCTGCATCCGGGTACCCAGGGTGGCTGTTGTGTCACTCCTTGGGCCTCACCTCAGAACTTGTGAACCATAGCTCCTGAAAACAAAGCTGAGAACCTGCAATTTCACAGGCTGCTTGTGACGAGCGATGCAATTTGAGGGCCACTGCGGTAACTTCGGTCACAGCCCTCTTTCACCAGAGTCCATTTTTCTCTTCAGTTGAGACCTATGTAGAAGAGACATCTCTGCGTCTCCTCCAAAGACCTCTTGGCTTCTGGGTCACTTCTGGGTTCTCCCAGGGAAGCCGTGTTCTCTTTATGTTGCAGCTCTTCTGTAACATGTGAGGGCTACAGGCATCAAAGATGAGTTCTTTCAAGTCCTCCCTATTGTCAGGGACTGAACCCATGCTGTGAGGCCAGCTCTGAGACCCAAGGGGAGTAGGTGGGGGTATGAGGTGAGAATCTGGGGCACAGTGGGGCTGTTTGGCAGAGTGATAAAAGTTTACCAGTCCCTAGGTGCTACAGAGGGGCCTGAAACTGAGCACTGGCCATGGCAGTCTTCAGTTGAGTGGAAGCAAACTCCGGAATAATGTACTCTCTGTTGCCGTTCCCCCAGGTGTACGCCTTCCCCATCCAGGAGCACTAGGCGTGAGTGAGGGTGGAAGATGAGAGTGTTCCGTACACTGAGTGTTCACATAGCAGCACAAGTGCGTGCCTAGGGACAACAGCCTTGAGCTAGCAAACAAGGAAGCAGGCTGGCTTTGGCCTCCCCTTTGTCCTCTTAGTGAGGGGCCTCATTGCATTTGGAAATTTAATTCTGCATATGTGTGTGACCAATTAGAATTACCAGCTTCATCTTGACTTGAAAAAAAATCCCCAGATGGAAGTAATTGTACTCATAAGTCCTTGTATTTATAGAATGCCTTTTCCAGAAAACTCAAAGCCTAGCCCTCTGTGGCATAACCTAGTTTGTTCTTGGACTATCTCCATGTGTTGGCAAGCAGCAGGTTCTGTAATTGTCATTTACAGGGTGGAGAAGCCTTGTGGTTGCAAAGGTCACGTAGCATCAGTGGCAGAGCTGGGCATGGGGTCCTCAGCTCCTGCTCCTGCCTCCATCACTGGTTTCCAAGTAGAGGTCCGCAACTAATGCCGGAATAGCTAAGTAAGATGATTTGGTGGAATTAACTCAAAATATAGATTCCTGGGCTCAATTTCTCTAGATATTCTAATGCAGGCGGTCTGGGGTGGGATGCAAGTATCTATACTCATTACCAGCATTCTAGAGAGTTCTGATGTACAGCCAGTTTTGGAAACCAAGATTACAGACCATAGATGAACACCACACTGCCCACCTCACCCCATCCCTGGAATGTCTTTGACTCAGCCTGACTTTTTGGTGTTTTTCTTCTTACCACACACCCTCAACTCTCCCCAGGCCTCCCATCTCAGGCCAAGAGACATGCCGAGTCGGCGAAACACACGCTGCTGGCCTGGAAGGGAAACACCACCTCAGACAAGGAGAAAAAGGAGATCCTGGGAGCTCTGGTCATGCTCTACTATACTCTGGGCGTGGCCTGGCTCCTGCAGAACCGATATCCTTCCCTTCCCAGCTGGGTCTGGCAACGGGGCTGTGGGCCAGACTTGCCAGCTGGCTCATCTCGCACAGGAGGGTGGGACATGGAGAGCCGAGGCCTGGTCGCCCTGCTCTGCCGTTGGCCTCCAGCCCGTCCCCAAGCGTGGTTGTCCATACACAGCGCCATGATAGATTTGCTCCTCTGTCTATTCCTGTAAGCTCTGAGCTGAGCCATGGGAAGGCCCTCACTGGAGATACAGTCCCTGACCAGCTGAAACTTTTCTGAGTCTGTCTTGTTCTTCATTGAGCACTCAAGAAAATCAATTAATTGGCAGTGAGGACATGGGTGACAGCGGTGGAGGTGGTATGGGAAGCCGGAGAAGGCGTGGTAATCGAAAGCACTGTCAAACTAGGCTGCAAATTGTCACCCCCTTGGGGAGCTTTAAGAATTATTGCCCTTTAGCTTGCACCCCAGAGAGGATGATTTACTGGGTCTGGGGTGCATCTGTTCACTGAGATTTTTAAAAAGTCCCCCAGGTGATCCAATATGCAGCCAAAAACCTCTGATTTAATGGACTCTGGATCGTTTTCATTGTTTTGAAATGCTATTGAGAATACTGCCTGCAGAGCTGAAGGCCAAGCAAAATAGACAAAAGACGTCCATGTTCCACATGGAGGGGAGCTGTTACTACGCTTCCCCCCAGAAAGCGTGTGATCTTGCTGGCCTTCTGTGCCTTCTCCCCTTGAGCACTGGTGAGGGGTTTCGTGTTCATGGACAATCATGAATCCTCTTTGTGTCCATATGTCCTGAACTTTTCCTTTCTACATCTCTTTCTACTTTTTTTTTTTTTTTGGTCTTCATGCTCAACTTGCAAAATCTGATATGTGGCCTTCTACCCACAGCACAATGGGGTATTGAAAATGTGGGAAATAGACTATTTGGGAAATAAGGGGATTTTTTTTCTTTCCTCGCCAAAAACCTGCTTTGCTTAGGCTTTCTAAATGATCCAGAAAGTCCCTTTCAGCAGATTTAGTTCCTCTCTTGTGCCATTCATAGGAACCAACATGGGAAAAAAGAATAACTGTTGTCACGCAGTAGAAGCTTCTGAAGGAAATCCAATGTAATTTACGGCTTCCACTCCCTCTCTAAATGTTCACCACCACCTTAGCCCTGGATACAGCCAGCCACCACGGGAAACCCAAAGTCTTGTTCCCTTTTTAAAGAATTCTCCCTTCTTGGCAACCTTAGACATGGAGTCAAATGCCTGTTTTCCAGGACTGCTACATTTTCCCAAGGGGCCCTTTTGTTCACTAATCAGCTGCTATTTCTGGAAAATTGGGGACTTTGTGTTTCTGGTATTTTCCTTGACCATTTCACTGGCAAAGAAGCTTATGTCAACCTGCAGAAGGCTGAGAGAAACATGAAGGAACTGAAAGAATTCTTTAAGGAAGACGTTTCTACATTGCAGGTCTCAGAGAAAGACCTAACAGTTGCTTTGGGCAGGTAAGATCTGGGCTTAGAGAAACTCAGGTTCCTATGAATGAGGCCTGGAATTACATGTTTGCTCTGCACTCTCCGTGTAAGGGGAGAAAAATGATCTGAGCAAAAACCCCAGGAACACAAATGATATTCAATGATCCTGTATTTACCAACGCACACTGTGAGCTAATCTTTGTGTGCAGCGCCCCTTGGAGCCCTCTGCACACTGGGTGGTTGGTGTGATTATTATCTCATCAGAGAGATGTGCTAATCAACTTACCTGAGCTCCAGTGTTAGGGCTTCCTTATACTGTGTCTCACATTATTCTAAAGTTACATTTTTTTCCCCCGAATTGCCACCTACCTTTGTCATTAAGCATGATATCTTAAAAGATGAGGAAGATACACTATAAAGATCATTTCCTGGAGGCCCGTAGTACATTTTTTAAAAGATTTATTGATTTATGCATACAAGCTGGGGTACAGGCCAAAGGTGTGGGGCAGTGAGAGGGTTTACCAGAGACAGAGTGGGGAGCAGAACAGGCAGATGGACGGAAATACACTGCTGACGGGAGCAGCGGGCGAGGTAGGAGAGGTCTGCCGCTCCATGTGGGAAACTCCCTGGCCGGGCATCGAACTTGCGTCGCCACTGCTGACAGCTCCACAGCACAGCACTTCACCGCTGCGCCACCAGGGAGGCCTAGCACATATGTTTTTAGGGCAAGGTCTGTTCCATATGGAAACAAAGTTCATGGAATTTGCTTAAGCCAGAACAAAATTGTTTTGCAGTTGAGTTAGGGATCCTCTGAGGATTAGAATATTTAGATATGAGAGTGGGCCCATCAAGATTAGAAAGAAAAGAATAAAAGTTTTACTGCTCCGTAGATTTTTCAAATATCTTCACATCCATGAAAGCAATTTGTTTCTAAAACTGTAAGCACTTGGCACAGTAGGGCATATGGCTGAATGGTAAGTAATGAAATGTGTGAGTCACGCTGCTGCCTCTAAACAGCCATGGATCTGGCAGTCAAATGGGAAATGCAGGGAGATGATTCAGTGTCCAGAGCTGCATCAAACTACTAAGTCCACAGGGCCATAAATTAGAGTCTAGCAGATGTCTACTACAGTCCTGGGGACAGTGGCTCAGATTTTTGTGCCTTAGGTGAAAAAATAGACTCCTTCTTTTTAAAGTATATTCTAGTGCTCATTCATTCACCCCATAGTATTTATTGAGTACCTATTTTGTCCATGTATTGTTCCATGTATTGGCATGTTTACTAAGTGTAACATCCTAAGTCACTTATGTAATTTATTTCATGCATAAGCCTAGGGTAGGTATTTTTATTATTTTCATCTTACAATAAGAAAGTTAAAGTACAGGGGGCCTCCTTGGTTGTCCAAATGGTTAAGTCTCAGCACTCTGAAGCTATCACAAGTCACTGCAGCACGAGTTTGATCCCCAGCCAGGGAACTCCCCACATGGTGCAGCAGACCTCTTCTGCCTCGCACACTGCTCCCCTCAGCAGTGTATTTCAGTCAATCTGCCTGTTCTGCTCCCCACTCTGTCTCTGGTGAATCCTCTCACCCACCCCCACCTCTGTTCTACACCCCAGCTCTTATATGCATAAATAAATCTTTAAAAAAAGAAAAGAAAATTAAGGTACAGAAAGGTTAAGTCAAAGTGACAACACTAACGGGTAGAAGAGCCAGTATTGCCGTTGAGGCATCTGAGTCCGTCGCTCACTTTCTGTATGGCACTGAGTTACGTTTGATGCTGAGCAGGTAGGTAGTAAGGGCAGGTCCTTTGTCCCATTCTAAAGGTCTCTTCTAAAGGGGAAAAGAGGGCAAGATTGTTCAGGCCAGACCACTTGGATAATATCACGCTACAAGCTCTTGATGTCTTTCTCTAACGTGTTACCATCAAGGGAACTAGTGGTCTGAGTGATCAAATTTGTGGGGGGGGGGGAGGGGCGGGGTGAAGAATGTCAGAGAACACAGAGTGATATTTGCGTTGTTAATCCTAGTCTCTAGAGGAAGGATAAAATTTGCAGCTTAAAATGAATTGTAACTGTTGCAGAATGTCTCATATAACATAGTATTATACATACACATTGTATATTCAACTTGAGAATTCGAAGATGGAGGTCAAGAGAGAAAGGGAAATAATACTGTGCAGCTCCCCTATGTTAGGCAGTTTTTTATATAATATTTAATCTAATCTTCACAGCCACCTTGTAACAGGTATTCTTAACCTTATTTTATTTAGAAGGAAATATAGGCTCCTGGAATTTGACCATTAATAACTGTGACAACCAGCTTTGAGTTAATCATATTCTTGTCATTGTGCCTGGCTGGAAAGATAAACCTTAATGAAATAATGTTTTGTTCTCATTAATAGAATGTAATTTCCCATTTGGGGGGGGGGAAATTTGAAAATACAGATATGAAGGAAATAAAATAAAATTCAGTTGTCACCCAAACATAACTGCTACATTTTAATTTTATATATAAGTACATATATATACAGTTTTACAATTTTTTAAGAGTTCATTTTGAACGTCTCCCCATATTAGTTCATCTAAGAAGAAAATACAACTTTTAATGTCTGAAGGATTTTATTGTATGGTCCAGAGTTTGTTTATCCTCTCCCTTTTGGGGAGAATATTTATATTGTTTTCTCTATCCTTGCTCATTTTTAACTGAGGAAGAATAAATTAAGTCAAACAAAACAAAATCAAAACTTTTGTTTAGACCAAGAAAGAGGGAGCCAGAAGTCATAAAATTTTGTTTTGATTTTAAAATACAGATTTTTTTGTTTATGGGTAAATTATCCCATCTTGAGAATTGCTGGAAATCATTTTTTCCATTTGTTTTTTTTTAAATCAAATTAAGCTATAGCATGGCATATTAATGAGTATGATGAATGGTACTCAGAAGAATCTGGTGAGTAAAATGTAGGCTAATAGGAGTTTATTTATTGCAAGGCTGGATTTGGACTCAACCACTCAAATGATTGACCTGTGAAGGCCAAATAATTTAATTCTTAGAATCAGTCCATTTTGTGTCTGCGAAGGAAGTGACCTCTCTCTGGCTTTCCCTCTTCTCCCCTTTTCCTGTAGAGCCTCCCTGGCTGTCCAGAGGTTGAACCTCGCTCTGGCCTACTTTGAAAAGGCCATTGGCAACGTTATCGCTGCCAAGGGTGACCGGACATCAGACCTGGTCGGTCTCTACGAGGAAATCGCTCAGATTGAGCAGCTGCGGAGGAACCACGACCAGGCCATCCAGTACTTGCAGCAGGTTGGTGGGTTGCTGTGGCCCAGCTGGGCAACTGCTTGGCTCCAGGCCCAGCTTGCAAGGCCAGAGAAGCTTGGGCTTCTCAGAAGAACAAGGAGAGGGACTGATTTCCATTTTAACCCCTACTTCCCACCAGAGCCACACAGGCTTCCTCCCCTAACTTTAAAGGAAAGGGCCAGAGAACACTGACGCTGGGTGGTGTGTCTGCCGTGTGGTCTGACCCGAGACAGCATTTCCCTTCCAGCCTCCCCTTCATCCCTATCAGTGCTGGGAAGAGGTAGGCAGAGGGAGCCCAGTCAGTCTACTCTAGGAGAAAAACCAGAGGGACCTCTGAATTTGTGTGTAGTAAATGTGTATTGCCGTCATTTGTCCTGTAAGTTGGTCTAACTCGTCATTATTTCCAGGTCTCAGGTTAAATTAACAATCGGGTGTTTCACTTGCAAGTAAATCAGGGAAGACAAAACGAAACACATAGGAAGGAATGTCAAGTCTGTCATAGTGAAAGCAGCAGTATAGGACATTGTCAGGTAGTAGGTACTTGAAACTGCTTAATTAGCCTTTCCTATTCTCAAACGAGAACCCAGCTTGTGACTTCAGGTGCCTCCCAAAAACCGATGCAAATATTGGCTGTCTTAGAAGGTGTTATTAACACTACACCATGGAGAAATGTTAGGGAATGCTGCTCTGAAGGCAGGAACTCCAGGGCTTCCAGAGAAAACCAGAACTTTCTTGAGGCAGCAGTCACCACAGGATGAATAAAACAATAAATGATCGGCATTTCCCAACAACAGCCAATAATGGCTAGAATTTATGGAATGCTTTTACTGTGTGTGTTGAGGATGCATTGCGTCTGTGCAATCATCCGGTGAAATAGGCTCTGTTATTCCTTTCTTTATCTGACTCCTTACTTTATCTGCTCGCAAGGGTGAGGCATGAGGCATGAGTCTTAGCTCCAGAGTGCTGTCTGATAGTCTCTGGAGCGCCCTGAAACACCTTACAATGTTTGTCTTGGGAAACATAAAGCACAAATGGTTCTTTTCTTGCTGATGAGCATGGGATAGAGGTTTTCTGTCTTCTTGCTCCTTCCAAAGTATTACTCCTTCCATTTCAACACAAATAATAATGTTATCTACACTTCTCTAGTGCCTGCACCATTTCAGGTGGGATGCTGAACACTTTACACATATTTAATATTTTCACTAAATCTTTTCAGCAACTGCTTGTGACAATGCTATTTTGTCATCTATTTGAAGAGGTTAGAGTTAGGGGTTCTGTGACACAATAAATGGTTGAGCCGGGAGGGGAACCCAGGGAGTATGGCTCCAGGGTCCATGCTGAACCACTGACTTCCTTTGATGCTGAACCCCTGAGAGGCTAAGCTAAACTTAGGATTTTATTTTTGCTGTGAAACCTAATAAAAATAGTACTATCTAACACTGAGGCCTCACCATGTGGTGGGTACTGTTCTCAGTGCTTTGCCTGCACCATCTCATTTCGTCCTACCCCAAACCTCACTCAGTGGAAATGATATATTCTTTCTACATATGAAGGTGAAATTACTTGCTCAACCCTTAACAGCCAGTAAGTAGCAGAGCTAGGACTCATACTCACTTCTCATCTGACTCCCTCGTTAGGTATATATTGGCTCTCAAGCTAGCAATTCTAGGACAACTACTAGAATATCTGTAGGGAAAACCTGTCAACTGGATACTCACCTTGTTTTCATTTTCTCTCCTCCAGGCCCACTCTATCTGTGTGTGCTTGTTCAGTGAAGTCAGCCCTCAAACTGCAGAGGCGAACGCGTTACTAGCCAAGGCGTATGCCATGTCTGGAGAGGCCCATCACAGGGGTAAGTAGAAGAGGCGTCCTCATAGTTATCACGGTTTCCATGTCAAGAGAGGGAAGCACACTGCGAATAGCCTGTCCGTCAAAATGGATAGATGTGTAATTAGCTACTCATAGCTGTGCTGGGAAGATCAGATTGGACGCTATTTCATTCACAATCATTTACACATGAATTTAGGGATAATCACATCTCCCCAAAAGAGCTTCTGATTTCTCTCTCCTCTAGTCCTTTAGAATCCCAGCAAAATTCACCTGATAAAGAGTGCAGATCATAGTGCTCTGAATGTGATCTGTCTGCGTTGTGTTGGGTGACAAGGAAACCCAGTGATGAGAGAGAAGAACCTCACTTGCTCCTCTACTTGCAACCTCTTTGACGCTCCCTCTGGCTTACAAGAAAGAATATTTGCAGCAGCTAGAATTTTCTTGATCTGTATTCAAAAGTGAGGTGCAGGGGGTTCTAGAGGAAGGCTGAGTGATGAATTCATCCCTCAACAGTATTTCTTCCTCAGCAAGGCCATTCTTTGGAAAGTAGGTAGCATTGAGAGAGACACAGAGGAACTAGTGAGGGAGGGCAATGTCCCATGCAGCTGGTGAGACCTGATTAATGGACACTAATGGATTTAATGGCCCATCAGGAAGAATTTGGGATTCATGAAGAATGTCATTTGAACTGTAAAAAATGTTGATTTTCTCTGCTCATAAAAGTCATCCATTACATTATTTTCTCCTCAGAGACAGACAGAACACAGGGAAAATTTTGCACCCTACTTTTTTCTATCTTCTATTTCCTCATGTCATGAAAGAAACATTTTTTAATTTTTCGGAAGTTATTTTGATACTTTGATGATTGTTTCTTTAGCATAAATGTTCACTGAAGATTTCCTGGGGCTTTTCTTGTTAATCATCTTACTCCCTTTAAAAATGTCATTGTGTATAGTCATGGTATTTGTGCACTCCATTTATATATTTGAGTTTTTTAAGATAGTCTTTGTGCCTGAGAGGAGAAAACATATATTGTACAAAAAAGAAGAATGATGTAAAATATATATAAATAATTTTTGAAAAGTCCTGTGACTTTTCATGGAAATGGCTCCAAAGGTAAAGAAGAAGACCCTGCCCTGCCCAAAGCCGAAGCCAGTGCAAAGGCTTTGAAGGCCAAGAAAGCAGTGCTGGCAGGCACCCACAGCCACAGAAGAAGGATCTGCATGTCACCTCCCTTCTGAAGGGCCAAGACACTGTGACTCCAAAGGCAACTGAGATACCCTCAGAAGAGGACCCCAGGAGACACAAGCCGGACCACTGAGCCATCGTCAAGACCCTCCGATGACTGGGTCAGCCGTAAAGAAGGTAGAAGACAACAACCTACTGTGTTCATTGTGAATGTCAAGGCCAACAAACTTCATATCTAATAGGCTGTGAAGAAGCTCTGTGACAATGACGCGGCCCAGGCCAGCACCCTGACCAGACCTGCTGAAGAGGAGATGGCATATGTTTAATTGGCTCCCGACTAGGATGGTTTGGATGTTGCCAACAAAATTTGGGATCATCTAAACTGAGGCCAGCTAGCTAATTCTAAATATAATTTTTTTGCACCACTAAAAATATAGTCTTTGTGGTTATAGGAAATGTAATCTTGTGAATGTGTAAAAAGTGTCTTAAGTGAGAAAAAGTTTATGCTTATAGAATTAGGAGACTCCAAGGCCATTTTATTCTTTTCTTGCCTACTAATTTTTAACTCAAGAAGATCTACTCTGAAGAAAACCAATAAAAATGTATCTAAGGCATCTCCTTCAAAGAAAGAAAAGAACATCTGTATCTTCAACTCATATCATTTACATTCCAGATAGGATAACATTTTCTAAATTGTAAAAGAAAATTTTACAATAACCATAAGAAGGTATAATACTGGAGTAAAAAAATACTAAAATGGATAATCAGAGAACAGAAAAACTCACTAAGCTTGCGTAAAGATATACCAGAAAAGTGTAATAGATTTAACTATAAAAGCATTTAAAATTTGTGTTTATCACAAAATACTGTAAAGTGAAAAAATAACAACCAAGATGAACAGATAATCTGAATAGACTGGTAATTATTTAAAATGAAAGAAAGAATTTGTAGTTAATCTTTTTTTTTAGAGATTTATTTATTTATGCATACAAGAGCTGGGGTGCAGGCCAGAGGTATATGGGGGGAGAAGATTCACCAGAGACAGAGTGGGGAGAGAACAGACAAATTGACTGAAAAGCACTGCTGAGGGGAGTAGTGGGTGAGGCAAGAGCGGTCTGCTGCGCCACGTGGGAATCTCCCTGGCTGGGTATTGAACTTGTGCTGCAGTGGCTGCAGATAGCTTCATAGTGCTGTGACTTGTGCCACCAGGGAGGCCCAGTAGTTAATCTTCTAAGAAAGAACCTCCAACCCCAGATAATTTCACTGGCCAATTTGACGTTACATGAAAGAATGAACAGCACCATCCTACATGGTCTTTTCCCAAAAATTGAAGAGGAATGAATACTTCCCAGTTTCCTTTATGAAGCCAGAATAAAAGAAATTACCCTGATATGGACATTGGACAAAAACATTACCAGAAAAAAACAAAGCCAAACAAAATAACAACAGACCAATACTTTCATGCACATATAATAAAAAAGTTCTCAACAAATACTATGCTCAAGTGAGGATTTTTCCTTGAGACTGTCAGGCTGGTTTAGTATTCAAACCTCATTCAATATGCCCTACCATAGTAACAATCTAAAGAGGAAAAGCACATAATCTTATCAATTGATGAAGAAAGACGTGACAAAATTCAACCTTCACTCATGATGGAAGGGAAACTTCCTCAATGATAAAAGATATGTACAAAAACCCTACAGAGTGGTGAGTGACTGAATGCTTCCCTCTTAAGATCAAGAACAAGACAAGGTTATTCACTCTGCTGCTCTTACTCACCCTAGTACTGGAAGTCCTAGCCAGTGCAATGGCAAGGGAAAGATATAAAGTATCATAAAGCAGCTCCTGTTTGTAATGATATGATTGTCTGTAGAAAAGTCCAAAGAATCTGGGAAGCTCTTCCAACTACTGAATGAATTTGATTAAGGTAAGGTCAGGAAATATAAGTCTACACACAAAACCAAATCATATTGCTATATTTTAGCAATGCACATCTAGATGCAAATATTTCAAATGAAATTTAAATGAAATAAAAGAATGAAAGAAAGGTATATATCTAACAAAATAATAAAATGAAAGAAAGGTATATATTTTAAATACCTTAAATGAAAGAAAGGTATATATCTAACAAAATAGGCACAGGATCTGTGTGCTGAAAACTGTAAAACCCTGATCAAAGAAATCAGGGATTACCTAAATAAATGGAGACATGTACTGTGTTAGGGATTCGATGATTCAATCTAGTGAAGATGTTAGTTCTTTTCAATAGATACATGAATTTAACACATTTAATTTCTCTAAATTTCAGTAGGAATTTTTGTAACTATAGATAAACTGACTAAAATTTATATGGAAAAGCAAAGATACTACAATAGCTAAAACAATTTTGAAAAGCAATATAGTTAGTCATACTACTTGATTGCAAGATTTACTATAAAGCAGTGGTAATCAGGAGAGTTTGGTATTAGTGAAGACATAGAGGTCAGAGTCTTTAGAACATAACGGAATCCAGAAATAGAACAATATAAATATGGCAAATTTTTGACAAAGGTGAAAAAGCAATTCAATGTGGAAAGGTTTGTCTTTCAGCAGGTGGTATTGGAACAATTTGGTATTTACATGCCAAAAATAAAAGCACTCTCATATCATACAAAATGATGAACTCAAAATGGATCACTGTCCCAGTAAGAACTAAAATTTAAATGCATCTACAATAGGCAAAAATAGAAAACAGCACTTACTGTATAAAAAATACAAGTGACCAAGAGGAACATGTTTCATCATAGTAAAAATCAAGAAATATAAAATGGCAAAATGCCAATTCTCACCTATCAAATTGTCAAGTTTTCCCAAATTGTAAAATTGACTTTATATTTAATCCCCTTAATCTTAAGTTTTATCATGTAATATATATTCTATCTCTATCTATCTGTCTGTCTGTCTGTCTGTCTATCTATATCTTTAAAACTACAATGAAATCAAATATTCACCCCTCCATGTGACCATTTTAAAAATCCAAAAATATCTAAGCATTTGCCAGATTGAGAAAACAGGTCTGCTCATGGGCATGAGAGTGTAAATTGCTATGAAATTTGGAAATTAATCTGATAATATCTAGCAAAATTAGAAAGGAAATATGTATACAGGTGTTCATTGTGGCACTGTGGAAAATTGGAAACAACCTAAATTTCCACCAATAAATGAAAGAAAAATTTGTAATCAATTGAGCCAAAGCTGATACATTCTTAAAGGCTAGCAGCTTGCCTTGAATAAATGTCTCCTATTCTTGCAGATACCATTGCAATTCATTTTATAAAAAGTATCACTGCATATCAAGCAACCTTGGGCCCAGAGGATTATGAAACACTGACGACCATTGACGAATTTTGCAAATGGCTGGCCCAAAATGGGGATAAACAGGTAAATCACACTAACTCATAAATGTAGTTGCTACTTTGCTCCCAAGCTCAGGGTAGCCTTTTGCACCTCACTGTTCAGACACTGATGTTCAAAGAAGTCCCGGATAAAGCTGGGAATAAAAAGTAGGCTGGTGCACCTTTTGTGCTAGTAAAAGTGTTTTTCTTGTATCTTATACATGAGGCTCTTCTAGCCTAGACCCAGTCTCCGACCCCTGTAGAATTAATATTTATTCCAAAATCGGCTTCCACCTTTGGATCTAGGTGCCAGGGATTTTATCTTTTCATATATTATTTGTTTCCATCTCAGTTTCTGGTCTTCGGCCTGGTATTAACCCAGATTTTGTTTTCATGGCAAAGAAAATTATAGAAAATGATTTTGATTACTGACCTTTTTACTTCTAATCCCGTGAGTCGAAGCTATGACTCAGATATTTTTGATACGATCTTTGTACATGGAGCACAACGCAGTGAAGACCTTTATCTGGCATGAGACTACCATGTGACTTTGATCTGACCAGGCCAACCCTAGATTCCTCAGACAAGCGAGAAGCAGGTAGAGGTTTGTCATGGTGCGCGTGACAGCCAGCTTAAGAGCAGGGTTAGAGACACACAAGTTTTTCCCTCAAGAATGAAGAAAAGCCTTCTTTTATTCCATATCTGAACATTTTTATAAATTATGACATTTTCTCATAACATTTCTTTGGTTCTATTTTAACTGCCATTTGTAAAGGCAAAACCTTATTGTGGTTAGCAGCATTTTCTTCTGAGGCCATGATATTTTCTATTGGCTCAGAAGATTAACATGAGATGTCAGTGCCACAGACTGATCTCATATTTTAACTTTATTTTCAACAATGTGAAAGTCCTTTGCCAGAATGTCATAACTTATCCTCGTTATGTTCTGGTATGACGAACGTCATGGCCTTATGATGAAACAGCAGTCCCAGTGCCTGGTGACCCTCTGCTGCTAACCAAGTACACCAAGCTCCTGGCCAGAGAGGCCAAAGTGTCTGAGTGCCGTTGGCTCTGAATCTTAGCCTTAGGCAGAGAGGTGGGCAGCTCATCTTTCCTCCGGGAGCACGAGCTCCATGTGATCCATGGCAAGGCGTTTTCTCCGTTTTGTCACTGCGCAGTCCCCAGTGCCCGAAGCTGTAACTGGCACATAGTAGGTATAACTGCTGAACTGATCTGCTAAATTTTGTTACATGCTTCCTGTGGGATAATTCATTTTTAAATTCTCTCTCTTACCTTGAAATCTGATAACGAAGCACTATGTCTGTCCCAGAAGGCCTTAAGGAAAACTCTGAAGACTTGAGAATTGTGTTCCCATAGTATATAGCTTTTTTTTTTTTTATTTTTGGCAAATAGAGGTTTAATCTGTTACTGATTGAAAATAACAGGCTTGTTTTGGCCAGAATTTTCATCTTCCAGTAATTCATCAAAATGACAAACACAAAGGTAAAGAAGGAGACGTATCTGCTATATGTTCTCTAGCCTTTTTATAAAACATGGATTTTTTTTTTTTTGCTTTAGTTACATACATACAAATCTACAAGAAAGGTAGTTTTGTACACAGGAAGGGGTTGAGCACTGTTCAGAAAGGAATGCCCCACAAATGTTATCATAACAAAATTGGAAGAGTCTGCAGTGTTACCCAGCATGCTGTTGGCATTGTTATATACAAACAAGTTAAGGGCAAGATTCTTGCAAGAGAGGTTATGTACATATTAAGCATATTAAGCACTTTAAGAGCCAAGACAAATTCCTGAAATGCATGAAGAAAAATGATCAGCAAAATAAGGAAGCCAAAGAGAAAGTTACCTGAGTTCAACTGAAGAGTGAGCCTGCCCCTCCCAGAGAAGCACACTTCATGAAAACCGGTGGAAAGAGTCTGTGCTTCTGGAACCTATGCCCCATGAGTAAGTAGACTAAGAGAAAAAAAGTAGAATTGAGAGCCCAGAAATGAAACCACAAATATATGGTCAATGAATCTGTGACATGTGAACAAAGAATATACAGTGGAACAAGGAAAGTCTCTCTAACAAGTGGTGCTGGAAAAACTGGACTGCCACTTGCAAAGGAATGAAACTAGACCACTGTCTCACACCATACAAAAAATCAATCAAAATGGATGAAAGACTTGGATATAAGGCCTGAAACCATAAAATATATAGAGGAAGACGTAGGCAAAACATTGCACGACATGAACTTCAGAAACAACTTTGAGAACTTGTCTCCAAAAGCAAGGAACACAAAAAAGAATATAAACAGCTGGGACTATCTCAAACAAAAAATCTTCTGCATAGCAAAGGAGACAGTAACCAAAACAAGAGACACGAATGGGAGAAAATATTTGCACACCATACATCTGATAAGGGGCTGATATCCAAGAACTGCATAGAGCTCACACAACTCAACAAAAACAAACAACACAATCAAAAAATGGGCAGAAGAGCTAAACACTTCTCCAACGATATAGATGGAAAACAGGCAAATGAAAAAATGTTCGTGATGACTCTTTATCAGGGAAATGCAAATCAAAACCACAATGTGATACCACCTTACACTGGTGAGAATGACCCATATTTAAAAAAAAAAAGGAAAGAAACAAGGGCTGGCAAGGATGTGGAGGAAATGGAACCCTCTTACGCTGCTGGTAGGAGTATAAACTAGTCCAACCACTTTGGAAATCTGTGGAGGTTCTTCAAAACTTGAGAAATATATCTGCCATATGACCCAGCTATTCCAATCCTAGGAATCTACCCAAAGAACACAAAAACACTAATTCAAAAGGAAACCTGCACTCCTATGTTTATTGCAGCACTATTTACAATCGTCAAGACATAGTAACAACCTAAATGCCCCAGAACAGATGAGTAGATCAAGAAGATGTGGTATATATACACAATGGAATACTACTTGTCATCAAAAAAAAAAAAAAAAAAAAAAACACCTCTTGCCATTTGCGGCAACATGGACGGAGCTGGAATGGTTGATGCTAAGTGACATGAGTCAGAAGACAGATAAATACTGGATAGTTTCATTTACATGTGGAATATAGAGAAACCAAGCTCAAAGATCAGACAAAAACAAACCTGAAAAGCTGACCATATGTGAGGCATCCAGGAGGGGAGGGGGAGAAGTGGGGGGAGGAAGAGCACAGGGAATATGGGATGGACTGTGGGTGCTTTGGTGGTGGGGGAGTTATGGTGACCACACCTGGGGAGAAATCATATGTTGTGCAAAAACTGAAGAAAAAAAAAAGGGAAGACTCAAAATCACAAATGAGAGTTGAGATATTGCAAGTGATGCCACAGAAATGAAAAGGATTATAAAGAAACTACTATGAACAATTGTAATCAACAAAGTGGATCGCATAGAAGAAATGGATAAAATTCTAGAAAAAGAAAACCTACCAAGACTGAACCAGAGAGAAAGAGAAATCTGCACAAACCCATTAGGAGTAGATGGAATTACTAGAACATTATAAAGGCCATGTAGGACAAGTCTACAGCTAATATACTCAGTGGTGAAAACCTGTAAGTTTATACTCTAAGATGAGGAACAGGACAAGGAGGTCCACTCTCTCCACTCCCATTCAACATAGTACTGGAAGTCCTAACCAGATCAAATAGGCAAGAAAAGGCAGTAAAAGGCACCTAAATTGAAAAGGAAGAAGTAAAATTATTTCTATTTGCAGATAACTTGTTATAAGTATCACACATACCAAAAAAAAAACCTGTTGGAACTAATAACTGAATTCAGCTAAATTGCAGAATAAAAAAATCTATTTACAAAAATCAGTTACATTTCTGTATACTAAAACCAAAGAATCTGAAATTAAGAAAATACTCCCTTTACAGTAGTGCCAAAAAGAACAAAATACTTAGGAATAAATTTAACAAAGGAAGTAAAAGACTTGTACACTTAAAAAAAACCAGGAAAGCAATTTAATTACATGCATGTTTTCTTACTGTAAAAATTGCAAGGATAACATAGAACCCTGAGATTCCTGAATTATTGGCCATGTTTCCTGGAAAGCAGAAATTCATATCCTTTTTATATTGGTTCTGATATGTCAGTGAATTGTTAATTCAGACATGATGATGATTTCATGTTCAACCCATTTCCAGAGAAATGTTATACATGTCAACATAGATGATACAGGCAAGGGGTGATGTGCAATTCTTGGGGTTCCAGCAATGACTATACCTCTTCTCTCCCTCTATAGATAGCACATTGGAAAGTGAGTATAAGCAATGTTGTTCTATGTATAACTTCCAATGTACAGTTGATTTTTCTCTAAATCACATGCTGTATAGTAAGGAGTTAAGAGAGCTGGGTTAAAGATAACCGGCCTGGACTTTTTTAAAATGTTGATGTGTGAAAGACAGAAAAAGGGCAGGAGAATGGTTATAGATTAAAGAAGTAAAGAATTATGAAAACTAAATGCAGTATCTAATTCTTGATTAGATACTATATTTTAAAAAGTTGTGAAGAACACAATAGGGACAATTGGGAAGTTTGAAGATGAAGCATATATAAATAGTGATGTATCAATTACTATTAATAATAATTGATAGTAATGTATCAATTTAAAATTTTGAGAGTAGTGGTATTTGAAGAAGAATGTTCTTGTTGAAGAATGTTCTTGTTCTAAAATATAAGCTTAAGTATTTAGGGATAAAGTATCTGGATTACTTCAACTTTTTTTCCAACAAATATATGTATGTACATGCATATGTAAAATATTACATGTAAGATAGAAAATATTATATATTTGTTATTTTTAAAAAGAGAATGTAATGCAGATGTAGCAAAATGGTAGCTAATGGTGAATGTAGGTAAAAAATATTATGTGTCTTCATCCTACAATTCTCTTGTTTTTCTGAAGGCTTGAAAATTTTCTAAATGAAAAGTTGGTGGGGAAAAAAAAAAGACCAAGGGCTATGGGACTCAGACTGTGGTTTAAATCCTGTAGACTTTCTGAGCTTGTGAAGGCAAGATCCTTTGTTTTTATTAGTCTCCATTCTTTCATCTGTAAAATAATTACAGCATGAATAAAAAAACACTAAGGAAAACAAAGAAAAATAGCTGTAGCGAGTCTAGAATTAGACTTGTTCATTGAACAAGTTCATTGAACAAGAAACAACATTATTCAATATTGTTTCATTATAACACTGATGAGAAAACACAGTCCCAGCTGACACTGATCAAATTGACTTTATTTGAAGCCCTGCTTTCATCATACATCCTTTCTGATTAAATACAGTTTGCAGGAATCTATCAACAATGTTAAGTGAGGACCTATTGTGTAATTAAAATTCATACCATAGTGTAGCAGTAAAGATTAAATAATATATACATTTGAATTAACTATTATTAGGAATAAGCCTGGAACTTTAATTCTTCTTAGAAACAGATTACTCAGGTAATACCTCAAAACTGGTCCATGTCGGGTAAGTCAGTGGGGTCATAAGAGTTCTCTGCAGTGCTCACAGAATGGGGGGAGCATCTCCTTCAGAATTATCAGCCTGATTGAAAAACAAACAAACAAACAAACAAAAAACAAACTTTTTTCTTTAATCTCCTAGGAGGCTTACAGACTGCTAAAGTCTTCCCTGAAGTCTCAGGTCATCAGCTACGGTGACTGCAGTGAGAAAGTGGCTGAAACATTTTATAACATGGGCAGGATCTGCTTTGCCAAAGGAGAACTCAGAAAAGCAGTTCAGCTGCTAAAAAAGGTGAATGTTGGTTACATTATGAGTGATTGTGTGTATGTGTGTGTGTGTGTGTGTGTGTGTGTGTGTGTGTGTGCGCGCACACTTGTATTTTCCCTTCCCTGCCCTGCCCCCTGGCTTTCCTTCCTTTGTTCTGTCTTTTTCTTTTCTTCACATTTTTTTGGAAAGTCAAGTGTTCTCTTTTGAAAATCCTTGACTTTCTTAGATGTGCTGAGGAATGAGTGTATGATACAGATGCTTTTTTTGTATCCATGCCTGGATCAGTCTTATAAGAGTAATACCCCAACCTTGGAATCTCAGTATGGTAGCTGCGGAATCTCATGAACGCACCCAAGATTGGGTGGGATCACAAGGCCCGTGGATAACCAACCTTACCCAAGGACTGATTCCCCTTCTCGAAGTTCAGGCTGCCCTGGAAGTCCACTCCCTAGTAGCCTGCTATGGCAAGAGGTGTGACCAATCAATTGTTCAGCTGGTCAGATAAACCTAAGCAATTATTTCATATTTTATGCAATTTAAAATATATAATTTTTGAATTTCAATTTTTGATTATTGCTAATAGGTAGAAATGCAAAAAAAAGCAATAATTTTTCATCTCGTAACCTTGCTAAACTCCTGTTAGTTCTAGTAGCAATTTTGTAGATTCCATTAGATTTTCTACATATATGACTTGTCATCTATGAACAATTTTATTTCTTTCATTCTAATTTGAATGTCTTTTATTTATTTTTCTTGCCTTATTGCACTGACAAGAACATCTTGTGCCTTGTTGAATAGAGGTGATGAAAGTAGGCATCCTTATCTAATTCCTGTTTTCAGGAGAAAAGAATTTTTTTTTTAATTGTTATTTATGTCTTTTACATTTTGTATTCCCCTTGGGCAGCCCACCACCAATTCACCCGTGATCCATCTCCATGGTCCCCTGTATAGGAGAAAAGAATTTAGCCTTTCCTGTAGGTTTGATGTTAGGCTGAAGATGTTTCATAGATACTTTTACCAGGTGGAGGAAGTTCCCAGCTACTGATTTGCTAGCCTTTTTTCATCAGTAATATGGATGTTGGATTTTGTAAAACTGGATGTTGGATATATTAAAATTCATTTTCTCTATTGAGATAACCTATGATTTTTCTTTATGGGTAGTTCCTATTATTGTCTTCAAGTTTACTACTTATTTCTTCATTGTCAACCCCGCTATTAATCCCATCTGGCGTATCTTTCCTGTCAGACATTGTAATTTTAATCTTCAGAACTTTGATTTTTAAAATGAATGTATTTTCCATATGCCTATGTAACTTAACACATGGCATAAAGTTACAGCAACAATTTTAATATAGTTTCTGCTAATTCTAACTTCTGTGTCAGTTCCTGGTTGGTTTCTGATTGATCTTTCTCACAATGATTCATATTATTCTGCTTTTTTGCCTGCTCTGTAATCTTTGGCTGCCAGACGTTGTACATTTTGCCTTGTTGAGTAGTGTATACTTTTATATTACTGTAAGTATTCTTGTACTTTGTCTGGAACTCAGTTTGGTTCTTTAGGTCTTGCTTTTGAGATTTGTTACTGATGGGACTATAGCAGCATTTAACCAACAGGTAATTCATCCCCCATTCCTGAGGCAAAAACATTCTGAGCGCCTCACCGAAAACTCCATGAACAATGAGACTTTCAGTTGGCTGCTAGGAACAGCCCCATACAGGGCAAGTCTCTGTAAGCCCTGGGCATGCTCCTCTAGTCCCCCCAGGTGACTCTTTCCCGGCCTTGGGCAGTTTTCTCACATGAATGTGCTAATCAGCACCCTGTTGATGCTTGAGGGGGACCCATTGCAGGTAGTCCTGGTTCTTTTCCTATGCAGCTGTCTCCTTTCTGCTACTCTGCCCTGAGAGTACCCGGGGACACTCAGCTTTACGTCCTTCAGTTCGGGGAGTTGGCTGAGCTCTATTCCCTTTCTTTCCTCGTGATCTAGAAATGCTCTCAAAGCAGTGATCTGGGGTAGTCATAGGGTTTATCTCACTTACTGTCTTTCTCTCAGGGATCCCTGTTCTTCCCTGCCCCACACTTGGTATCCTGCAGTTTGTTTCATATATTTTGTCTGCTTTTCCTTTTGGTTGTTTTGGGTAGGAGAGTAAATCTGGTCTCTATTATTTCCACCTATTTCTAGCTAGAAATGGAAGTCCACAATCACATTTTATTTATTTTTTTATTTTTTGCACTTAAAAATATTTATTTATGCATACAAGAGCTGGGGTGCAGGCCAGAGGTGTGTGTGGGGGGAGAGTATTCACAAGAGACAGAGTGGGGGGCAGAACTGACAGATTGACTGAAATACATTGCTGAGGGGAGCAGCGCCTGAGACAGAGAGGTCTGCTGCACCATTTGAGAAGCTCCCTGGTTGGGGATTGAACTTGTGCTGCAGTGGCTGCAGATAGGTTCATAGTGCTGAGACTTACCCCATTGTGCCACTAGGGAGGCCCCACCAGTCACATTTTAAATAAGAAATTACCTGAGAGTATAAAGGAATATAACATAAAAATACAATGCAGATTTAATTTATATCCATTCATTTGGTTATAGCTACTTGGAAAATCCTGACGGAAATCATGATTCAGGTTTTGAATAGGGATGCTATTGGTTGTCAGCTCTGTTGCTTCTGTTATTCACAGCCACACATAGCAGTGGTAGGTGCAGTGAAGCGACGAGATACATGTAGGGTATAAAGGGAGTTAAAGAGCCTTCAACTCAACTCCTCTTCCTCCCTGGTAGGGAGGAAACAGGAGGAAATATAGTGTAGGCATTTGAAATGCAAACTTGTAACATCACAGTTCCACTGGTGCTCTGAGTCTGCTTTATAATGAAGGTGCTGGCTATCTGATTCTATTAACCTGTCGTGTTTCTCCATTTGCCTACAGTGTCTGATGATTCAAATCATTCTCTATGGAACTGAGCACAGTAAAAGCAGAGACACCAAAAACCTGCTCACCCTACTACAGAGGTGAGTTCTGGCCCTGGCCATCAACCAAGGTGTTGGCGTGGATGTGTGGATACCGTGGCTCCCAGATCCGGTCAGCAGGTCGTGATTCACTGTTATTTTGCTCATAAAGCAACATGCCTTCTTGTTCCACAGATTTGACTAAAGCCCTCCCTGGAGTTAACTAGTCAATTTCTAGTAGTCATTCAGTGCAGTAGGGGTCTGCTGCAATCATATTTAGTTTTTATAATATTCATTTAGATGCTGAAAATTTTAACCAAATCCTGCAGAATGGTATCTTGGTTGATAGTCCGTGATAAATATAATACGGGTTCACACAAAGTTAGTAAACTTCAAAGTTCTTTATTCTCACTGAATATAAAAATCTAGCTCCCTAAATATAAGGCAAGTTTTGGGGGGGATAATGTCTCCAAAGTTAGTAATAAAAAAGGGTCTTCAGATTACTATCTGCCATTGTTTAGGATCTAAGCCAGAGCTGCTCTGCGCAGGCGGCTGTGCCCTCGTCACACTGCTGGTTGTTCATCTCACACTGATGTTGACCTTTCCTGTCCTCAGAGAGGAGACAATAAAAATGTTTTGAGTAAGTCCCTAAAACTGAGCCAGGCCAACTCATAAAGCACTTAATCCTTATCAGTGCCCAGTATGATAGTTCTTGTTTGACAGGAGAGAGTCTAATGTTCTGTAACAAGGCACTTGTCTAAATTCACTTAATCTTGGAGGTTTGGACCAAAGCCATGTGCTTTTCCCCTAAAGCCCCCTCTGATAAAGGGGGGAGCATCATTGTGGGGTGAGGTTCAGATCATGGCATTGGTTCATCAGAGGCAGCTGCTGGTTGGGACCTTGCTCACCAGGTTGGGGAGAGAAGCGCCTAGAGAATATTTTCTACCCGTCCTCTCCCCACCTGCCTCAGTGCCATGTAGAAATGAGTCCACCAGAAGGCCTGTCTTACTATCCAGAAGAGCAGGTTCACTACCCTCTCTGTCATCCCCATGTTAGGAGGGTATATGGGGGGACTTTACCCTTGCCTGCTTGTATATATGAAGTACAGTTCCTTCATAACCGTAACAATGTGAATAATTATAATGTTGAATCCTTCCACTTTCCTGGCATTGAAATATGGGCTATTTCTAATCTACTAATAACACTAAATATGTGACCTTAGACCCACTGTTTAACTTCTTGAACCTTGGTTTCTCCATCACTAAAATGCATATAATTATAAACCACATGGGTTTGTTGTAAGTTTTAAAGTCTATTTTTTTTTTAAGATTTATTTTATTTTTGCATACAAGCTGGGGTACAGGCCAGAGGTGTGGGGCGGTGAGAGGGCTTACCAGAGACAGAGTGGGGAGCAGAACAGGCAGATCTACCAAAATACACTGCTGAGGGAGCAGTGGGCAAGGCAGGAGAGGTCTGAGGCGCCATGTGGGAATCTCCTCTGCCGGGCATCGAATTCGAGTGAGAGGCAGCCGCCCGACAGCTCCACAGCGCTGTGCCCAACCTGCTGCACCACCAGGGACACCCCTTGTTGTACGTTTTAAATGAAAGAAAGTATTTCATACCATGCGGAGAACGTGCTCGCCCTTCCCTGGCTTCTTTCACTTTTAGGGTAACAGATCAGAATATATGAAGATAAGAGATTACTGTTAGGCAGATTAATATATGTTGCCTGATTGAGTTAGATTGAGAATTTGAATCTTGAACAGGTTTGAAAGTAGATTTTGTACTTTGAAGGTCATAATAATGTAACTAGAAGGACGTAATGTGTGATTCCAGAGCAGAAATGCATGAAATTTCTTCAAAACTAGAACAAAAGTCCTATTCAGTTTGTATTTAAAAAGAGAAACTTCTGAATAGCTAGAGTGAATCTATTGATATTTCCTCAGTAGCCTGAGGTTACTTTTCCTTCTAGTGTTTCTTTCACTGTTCCTTGTCCATGACTTGAAAAGAATCTCAGGAAGGGGAAAACTTAGGATGTGCTAGTATAAGCTCATTCACACCCCACTGTAAATTCTTCTGCCATAAATAACAGTGAGACCTAAACCTACCAAGAAAGTTCTTTCAAGGGGTAAAGAAGAGTCAAAGACTGCTGGAGCCTTCTAGTCAATAAAGGGTTTTCTCTCCCTAAAATTACCCCCTCCCTCCCTCCTCAAGAACTGCTGAGCAAAAGCCATGTGAGAGCTGCCAAAGTCCAGATTAAAACAACAACCAAAAAACCCAACCAACCCAGTGCAAGAATTGTTCTTTGCTTCAGCATCTCGTTGGAATAATCAATCCCAGATGTCCTGGAACTCTGCTCGCTTTCCTGTCGCGCTCCTGCACTTTGTACCCCACCTCCCCCGAAACCCAGTGACAACACTCGCTGGGCTTTCATTGCCAGGAGCCCAAATTCTTGGCTCTTGAAGCCTCCGCAAAGAAGTGAAAGCAGAACTGGCCCCTGAAATAGGAACTAATTCCAAGGTTAAATGATAATTGCAAGGGTCTCAAGTAAGATCTTATTGGAGTACATAGGAAAGGCAGAGAAAAGTCTCAGATGCGGAAGTAAGCCCCACGGCCATTTAGCCTGTCTCCTAAATCACAAATGAACTTCTGTTTTAATCATTCACATATTGAGCTTCTTCTAAGCACTAGAAATACTAACATGTTTAAGGTAGAGTCCTTCCAGATACCAGATACATGGCCAGATTACAAGGTGGTCTGTCACAAATCTTTATTTAGAAATGTAAAGAGAGGATATGCAATAAATTGTAGGGCTGGAAGTGTGGGTGGAAACTGTGTACACTGGGTGCAGGGTGTTATGTTGGGTCTTCAAAAAAGGTAAAATATCAGCAGGTAAAAAAGAAGCCAGAGGAAGACATTTTGGCCGCATGAACAAAAGCAGACTTCATGGAGATTTGACATTTCTGAGGAAAAGTAAGAGTGGTTGTAGTTTAAGGTATATTGAGTAGGAACATGTTCGAGTTGTTTTGTGGAAGTTATTGGGGCCAGATTATGGAATGTTTGATGCGCAGTGCTAAGGAGTTTAGAGTTTCATTCAGTACATAGAAGGCAACTATTAAAAAGTTTTGAGTAGGATGTGACCTGACCAGTTATTGGCTTTGGAGCATTAACTCTGCCAGTCCTGGGAAGAGCAGATGGGACCTAGGGAGAGAGTAAAAGTAGGGAGACCAGTTAGAAGCAGATATGATAGTCCAAAAGAGAGATGTTGAGAGTGGTAATAATCTAAGGCCATAGTAGAAGGAAGGTGGAGAGGATGGTTTGAGAAACTTTGGAATTTATGTTGACTAGTCTTTGGAACCAATTAGATATGAGGTATAATGGAGGCAGGAGTCAAAGGCAGCTTGGAAGTTTCTAGCTTGGGCAACTGGGAATGGCAGTGCTACTAAATGAAATAGTATTGGCAAGAGGGGAGTGTTTTGGAGGCTGTCTAGGGGTTGTGAGGAAGATGATGATTCCATTTTGTATATGTTCATTTTGAAGTTGCCAAAACACATCCACCTGGCAATGTCTAACTGGTTGTGTGGACCAGGAGCTCAACAGATAGATTCTGAAGTTAAGGGGGATTGACTTAGAAACAAAAAACAAAAATATGGAATAGGTAAATATGAAGAAGGAAGGTTTAGGAAAGAACTTTGGAGAACACTTATTAGAATATGGTGGTCAAGGTCATAGATTTTTAGTCAGACAGACCTGTGTTTGAACCCAGGCTCTACCCCATCCTACGTGCCAGTAGTCAGGTTACCTCCAGCCTCAGTTTACTGTAATGAGGATTATTTTTTTAAGGTCTTTCACATTTTTATTACCGCCTCCACCAAACCAACTGTGCCTGTACCACCCCCCCACCCTTTTCTGTATTCCCTCTGGTAACTGTTACCTTCTTTTTCACTGAGTTTGAATTTTTTGTTTCTTCTATTGTTTGTAATTTTTTTGATGTTTATATTGTGCAGATGAATAAAACTTTTGGATATCTTTTACTTTTTGACTGATTTTACTCAACATAATCACCTCAAGCTCCATCTATTTTGTGCCAAATGCCACCACTTCATTTTTCTTCACAGCTGTGTAATATTCTATTGAATATGTGCTCCAGTTTCTTTATCTATTCATCTGTTGAAGGGCACTTGGTTGGTTCCATGATTTGGCAATTATGAATAGTGCTGCTATGTACATAGGTATAGGTAGAAGTTTCATGTTAAAATTTTTCATGTTATTTGGATAGCCACCTAATAGTGTAATGAGGATTAGAGTAGTAACTTTAATATGGAAACACAAGAATAAATGACATTTTAACACAGAGCACTTAGCATACTATCTGGTATATAGTAAGTGTGCAACAAATATTTTTGCCACCCTCAAGAGTTACCTAAACTTACTGATGTATGAAAGCATGTGACCTCAACTTCATCTTTGTAATTATTTGACACTTCTAGAAAAATTCATGCCAAGAAGTTGTTTTGATATAACTTTTCATGGGTCTTAAGCCGTAGAGGCCAACAGAAGGCGCAAAACCATACTTTTCTCAGGAAGGGCAGGAGGGAAGGTTCGGTGCCCACAAATCTGGTGATGATCCCTTGTCCTCTTGGTCACATGAACAAAATGGCAGAGCCTCTTCTGGGCTGAGGGGTTGGAGAGGGAAAGCCAAAGATTTATCAGCAGAAATGGAGGGCCTGGGGTCATGAACTCCAGAGAGAACTGCAGCAAGTAGAAGGAGAGTAAGTGATATGCTCAGGAAGTTCTGTGTCCGCCAAACCAGTCTTGGGCAAGACGTCAGTGCTGAACTATTCATGCTCCAGAAGCTGGATTATTTCCAGGCTGCTGCATTGTATTCTTTCCCGACCATTTATTTGTAACTGTTACAACACTGTCCCTAAAAAATTAAAGAGAAAAATATTTGGGCAGCCCCCTTGGGGTATGAGTGGGTCCGGAGCACGATCTTTTCCGGCATCAGGTGCTGAGGGCCAGCAACTTTTCCAAAGCAGGATCCTAGAAATAGCTGGAAGCATTGGCGCAGATGGAGAAATGAAAAACTAGGAGCCGATGGCTTCACATCTGATGGTCTCTCTGGAGGGAAACAGAGGCTGCTAAGCCACGCCAGCTCAGGGTACTTTGCCTGGGGTGGAGGGGTGGGGATTTAACCATCAAGAGACTTTTTTGCCAGGCCCACTAAGTGGACTGATAGGTTTCAGAGTGACTAGGGCAAGGAGAACAAATACATTTTCCTTCATGGGTCCATTTGATGGTTTTCTGCAGTGATGTTTGAAGTTCCTGTGCAGAAGGCTGGATTTGGTGGGGCCAGTTTATTTAGATTGTGTGTCATGGGGAACAGCTGAATTTCTGCCCTGAGTTTGCTACTCAGGCCTAGGAAGAGAGCTGTGTGCTCAGAGGCAAGGCATCTCGTGATCAAATCCCAACTCTGCTCTGAGATAGCTACGTGAGCATAAGTTGCCTAAACATTCTGAGCCTCGCTTTCCTCATCTTTGCTCTTTCTCCAATCATCTGGGGAGCACCTGAGTTCCAGGTGTACTTAGAGCTGCAGCTGGAAGGCAAGGTAGTACATGCTCATTATGCTTAAAGAAGTAACTATCTAGAACAAGAGAGAAATGTGAAGAATTAATGAAAACATGAAATATCAGTTCTGTCATAGACACCTCAGTGTGGTGGGAGCAGAAAAGAGACAAAGAAGGTTTCATAGGATTTCATTTGTTTCTTGAAGGACAAGTAAAAGTTCATCTAAGTGGAAAAGAGAAGCCAGTGCAGGACGAAAGAATTCTATATGCAAAGGCATGGAGGCATGACAGAGGGCAGTATGGCAAGGGAGCGGTAAGTTTCTGGTGTAGGAGGCAGCATTTCCTGAAGAGCACAGTGAGGAATGCAGATTCCAAGGAATTGCATAGTTAAAGGGGGGTGAGGGGGTGGGGAATTGCATAGTTAAAGGGGGGTGGAAAGGAAAGGGTCGTGGCAGAAATCACTTTGGAAAAACCAGACTGGGTTAAATAGAGTGACACAGATTTATTTCCGAAGGATTTCTCAGCATTTTTAACATACTAAACTTCCCTGTTTAGGAATTAGTTTAAAAAAAACTAAAATGTTAAGAAATTAGTTTAAAAAAAACTGTGAAAAACAACAACAAAGAACAATTGTGTTCTGTATACCTGAATTCTGAATGAAATATATAACCATTTCTGAGTGAAATGGTTAGTGATTTGAATTTTGGCAAATCAAACCTTATGCTGTCTTTAGACCCAGAGTGGATAATCTAAGGTTTGGTTTTATTTAAAGCAAGGGGCACAGCACGTGCTTGAACTGAGGGTGCAGGAATGCTTTTAGAGTTTGCAGAGAATTTGGGCCCCAGTCAGGACATAATGAAGGCTTTGTGAACAACTATCTCACCCATGAACTATTTTATCTGATCATAGAAACATGACTTCAACATACGCCAGTGAACTAATTTTTCTTTATGATGCTCTAGTTCTGGAGACAGACAAGCCTGGGTTCAGACCCCAGAACCCCCAAAGTCCAGCTAGGTGAGATCCTGGTTTCCTCATCTGTAGAATGGGATGAGACTATCTCTGTGTTGCTGTGAGAATAGATGAGATAATGTATGTAAAGTGCCTGGCCCCATGGTAACCTGGTCATAAATAACAGCTGTTTTTTGATGTTACTGAAACTTGGGCTCTGGCTTGACCGCCTTCTACTAACGCCATGGGAGCAGGAAGCACGGAGACAGGCGAGAAACTGAAAAGCTGCCACCCAGCTGGTGTCTGGTTAACATCTGAAAAGTGAGCTAGAGCTCACCAGCCCTGGAGACATAGATAATAGAGACAAGACAGTGTGGCACAATTACATAAATCCAGAGTAGATAATTATAGACACAATGGAAATACCGGGGTCCTTTCAGTGACCTGATGGTTTCAGGAAGGGGGAATCCTGCCACCTTGTGGTGGTAGAGCCTTGAGCCCAAGGCTGATTCTAGTTGCTGTGCTTATGCTGTCCTCTTTCCTGTTTTATGAGACCCTTGGGCAGTTGGCTTAACTATTTTATACGGTCCAGTATTAGAAAGAGAAGGTAAGTCAGAGTTTCTGGTGGACTTTGCATATAAAAAGCCTCAGGTTGCTCATAAAATTTTGTGTCTCATATTTCTGTGGAACAAATTTTTTTTTTCAGGCAAATAGGGGTTATGATGGCTTGAGGTCTGATGAGGCGGCCATTGAAGAACTTAATAGAAGTTTCTAATAGCTCTTTAGCCAGATTACAGTCATTTGGGCCATAAGTCTACCAGCCCAGCTCCTCCAGTAATGGGAAATCAGAGTATGAAAATTTTAATGGTGGGAAACGGAAAGGCAGATCTTTTTAGTTTGGGCTCTTAATCTCTGTGCTGCTGAGAAGAAATCACTTGGAAGTCATGAAGTAGATGAGGGGTGCAATTTACCTAAGTTTTCTAGCTGGCATTCAAGCCACCAAGGCCTCTTAGGTATTTTGGCTTGCCATGTGAACCAAGAGCTCGCTGCTCTTTAGGAGGAAAACCCAACTCTAGTGTCATTTTGGAGGCCCACTGGTTTCAGAATTTAGGGGTGAAGTCACATTTTGAAAGTCAGTGGCCTCAGACTTAGGTCTGAGACTCAAAGTAGTGACTTGGTGCTGAAGGCAAGCAACAAGAAAAATGCACAAATAGTTTTCTCCTTTCCTCTAGGTCTTCCGAAATCAGTAAAAGAGAAAACTTTTATTCAAGACAGCTGAAAATAAAGCCAACCTGTCGATACCAAACATTCTGGACCACAGTATGTATTTATCAACACTGATAGCAGTGGTGAATCAAAAGCAGAACAGCTGACTTGGGGGGAAAATGCCCACTTAGCAGCAGTGTTACAGGTAAAGTACCTAAGGGTCATTAGAAACCAGGCCCCTGATCTATAGCTGGAGGGTGGAGAAGGGGAGGTGGAAAGAATCTTTTTTGGACACATAATTTTAATTTCTTATGTCACTGGGACTCTATTGCCTGTTGTATCTCTTTTTCTAACAAATTTCATTCCTTTCAGTTACGATTTTGTGTGTGTGTGGATATAATACTTAGTTTATTAATACTTAGTGATCATTTAGTATGCTTTTTGGGATCATTTTTAGTCACAACTTTAGTATTCCCTAAAACTGACTTGTGAAGACATGACTTTGAAACATTTGCCTTGATCTGATTTACAGACGTCATACCATAAAGTCAGAAAGAACCAGTGTGTTCTTATAAGTGAGTTGTAGATGATTACTTCCTGTTCACTGTGCTGCCCCCATCAGACTGGACTAATAGGCTTGTTTTAGGTAAGGAATGTTCACTGAAGTTGGCTTGTTGGTTTTTAAAGCCTTAGCTCCTGAACAAACGGTCTAGGAAAATCTGCAATTATACTCTTTCACTTTTCATGTATTCAGGGGTAAAGGAGAAATCAAATTGAGTTCACACTAAAAAATTTTCTTTCCTATTCCGTTGTATCTCATTTACCTCAGCTGATGGAGCTCAAAGAATGACATCTTTGTCATTCACTCAGTGCTTATAGAACATTTTGGTTCTTCTTCCAAGAAATTATTTCATTTCAGTCACTTAAGTCTATAAAATCTGATAATCAGCTGGTACCCAAAGTATAGGAGTGTTCTGCTGAGGCAGAAGTACATTTATACGTATTAATGAATCCACTGGTTGATCCACAGACTGGTAGGCTTCTTACTGACAGCTGCCACCTAGTTAACTCCCAGAATGCTCTTGAATTGGCACTCAGGACTAAGGTGTCAGGCTGCAGCCCTGGCTGAAGACAGCCGTAGCCTCCTGACCTTCTCTGAAAGGCTTATTAACGGATCACCCTGTCACTACTAATTTGAGCCCTGTATGGAGATGGGACTGCCATTCTTACCCAGAATAGTTAAAATTGACTAAAGTCAAGAGTTACTTCCATTTTCATGTATGCAGTTGAAAATGAGTTTATATATTCAGATGAAAATGGATTAAAAACTATCAGGAAGTGACCATTTAGAGTTTAGACTCCATTTTGGGTGGGACAGAAATCTTTTAGGTTTTACTGTTTCATGAAACCTTCAAAGTTTTAAGATGTCAAACTGACAAGCCTGTTCAGTAAAATAGCATAAAGTATAACATTATAAAATGTTCTGATAGAACCCTGTTTTTACATTTGAATTTTTTTAGTATTCCCACTTTTTCATTATAGTCAGTGTGAAGTTGCTGACCCTCCATTTTCTGAGATGTGAAAATGTTTTATAAAATGGAGGAGATAGTGAATAGCAGTTATCATCTTAATTTTCTCATACTTAGCCAAATAGTAAGTTGCCCCCTAATGTTGGTTCCAAATATTTTAAAAGTTTACTATTTGTGAACTCCTGGGGTTGTAAGCAACCTCATTGAAACATTTAGCACAGTACAAGCCAATATAAGGTTGTATCTCCCTTGGAAAACTATAGATGAGAACCAGGCCACTTTGTGAATTGCAGTGGGAATAAACAACCTGGAAATCCAATCAAACACCTGGTGTCCTAACAGACCGGAGTCAATCTAGTCACAGAACTCTCATATTCTTTCTAATGAGCTAACAGACACTGAAGTTTTTGAGATGGATGAGTTATTAGCCCTTTGCCTAATCTCTGTACCAAGTTGGAAAAAAATATCAAGTTCAGATCAAATTGTCCCACATGCAAGTTTTAATGAATATCTATTAGCAGTCATGTAAAAAAGTGTATGTTCTGTTCTGTAAGCTCAGTGAAGGCCCTGTTCTCTGTTTTGGTAGTTCACCCACCACTGTCCATGAAAAGTCCACCAAAACAAACTTGACAATATTCCAGAGATAGGAATATCCTAATCCACTCAGCAATAAGCAACCAGAAATTCCTAAGTGGTAGGAAACAAGACATCAGGAGCCAAGCCTTTGGCAAACCAGGCCTAAGGGTACAGATTGCAGGCCTCACTATTGTATCTTTTTTTGTGCAAGCATGGGGAGCTACTCCGAAATAATTTAGTCAGTTAACATATCCTCAAATACCTCTATTTTTTCCAATGAGAGTTGCTACTAGTATCTATTATATTACTAAATTCAACAGAAAACCTGCTTCCAACATTTGGCCTGCCAATTATCAAGACCTTTGGTGGTGACTGAGGTATAGCTAAGAGAAGCACACCTAGCGCCTGCGGCATTTCTGATAAGAGAATTAGTCATTTGTTCCTGGAATGGGAATTATATGTTAGAGCTACAGCCTGCTGCTGGCCATGTAACCTAATAATAATTAGGGCAAGAAAAAATACTACACAATTTCCTTGATTTCTCAGGACCAATAGATTTTGTTTCAGGTAGAAATAAAGGACAGGCATTGTGAGGACCAGAAAGAAGTCTTTTATCATTCTGAAAAACTCCCCACCATATAAGGTTAGAATTGCCACAATGCTGCTTTTCAGCAAGTGTAACTACTATTTACTGGGATGACTTGCTAATGGCACAGAAATTCTGTGACTTTTTATAAACATGATTGTTACAAAACTTTATAGAAGGTAGGATTTAACAAATTTATTTTAACAAATTTTAACAAATCACAGTTTTTATTATTCTGAAACATTTCATCAATTCTAGGAAGAAGTGCTACATCATTAAATAGGGAATAAGCAACCTGAAAAAGGGAAACCAAATGACCTAGCCACTCCTGGTAAGCACACTTTTACTGAAAAGATAAATTTCAAAAAGGCAAAACTTAAGCTCTTAAAAGTGATATTCTTCATGCAACAAATGAATTTGTTAATTGCCAAGTACCCTGTTCTGCCAGAGGAAGTGCTCCCCCTAGTGATCTTTTATAGGAACTCGAACAAAGTTTAGTAAATTCCTTTGTCCAACAGGAAATCTTTTAAATCAGTAGCAGTACCTTGTTGAATCTGACCTTATTAAACACCAAGGCGTTCCCATTGGAGAAAGGTCTTATGAGTACCGTGAATGTGACAAATTTGTAGAGGTCACTCCAACCTTGTTCAACCCCAGAGAATATATGCTAGAATTGCACATTATCAGTGTGCTGACTGGAAAATCTGTTATCCCAAGGTTCATTTTCATTCAGAGTTCACAATGGAGAAAGGCCATGCAAATGCAGTGAATATGGGAAATCTTTTTATCTACAAAACCCATCTCACTTAACACTAGTGCTTACAAAAGAACAAGGTAATATGCGTGCAGTGGATCCGTGGTGACTTAGCCAGAGCCCTGGTCTCTACACAGAAAAGTTCACATGCAGTGAATATGGAAAATCTTGGTCATAAAACCCACCTCACTCATGCTGAATAGTTCGTATTGGAAAAAGGTCTTAGATATGAAAGGAATGTGTCTTCTGACTTAGCAGAACTGAGTTGGAGTAAAGCCCCACCGGAGACAGGATGGGGGTGTGGCCATCTGTCTGAATTGAGTTTCCTATCTTTAGGTATTCAGAGAAGAGGTTCCCTGTTTCAATCATCAGGGGAGCAGATGTAAGCTCCAGATCTGTGTCCCTGCCAGTCTGTGTGGAGAAGCCGTTCATCTCTACCACCGGGCAGGTCGACCTATGGTGCTCAGTGGAGCTGACCTGTGTGCTCGCCCATTTGTTGGCAGAATCATGAGTTTCCTGGGCCCTTATGGCATCTTCACTCCCTAATCTCTGACAAGTTAGGCCGCAGCCCCGACCCTGTGTTGGCTCAGAGAAGTCTGGAGTTGTACTGGTTGCCTGTATAGCTTTTTAGGGACACTCTTGGTCCCAGGTAGTGTCTGTGGTGAAGTTTTCCAGTTTCTAAGTCACCCAAGCAGAAACTACCTGTCACACATGGCTCTGGTTTCTACATTAATGAAGACTGGTTTATTCATCACTCAAAAAAAAATAAACCCAAAGGCAAATAATGGGGAATACTAGTGACTAACAAGATGCTAAAAACATAACCTGAAAGTGGAAATTGTTTTCTCTAATACTCATTAAATACCTACTAATCCGAGTAGTAGGTAGTCATCTTATATATAAATCTTTCCCTGAGGGGCTTTGCTATAATACTCTTCAATATCCTCCACTACTATGAGGGTTATTTGAAAGTAGGACATTTCAGGTGAGCCTGATTCTGGTGACTGTCATTCAGCAGTTCTCAACCATTGGCGGGGGCCCTTTTACTGGTGGCAGAGGGCGGTCCCTATCATTAGGGCCAGGGAGACTAAACAAATCCTGCAGTGGGGTGACTGCAGTGCCCCGGAGGAACTGTCCCACTCGCAAGATCATAGCACCTGCTCATTGAGAGACACTGAGCTCGTCACCTGGCAGATACTTCATTTTGACTATTTCTTCTACTGGGAAACATGTTAGATAATTTTAGCATTATATTTTATTAAGTATTTACATGATACAAAAATAATTCCATTGAAAATTACCCAAGAAAGTGCAAGATCACTTAATAACTGGTTTTCTGTATCTTCGTTTGAGAAACTTACAAATAGAACGTATCTAATTAGTTACTGCACTAAACAGCACTGAGAAGAAATCTGTAACTCTGAAGACTTATGTATCCTCTTCACAAATTCCCTCAATATGTGCACTTTAAAAACAAATTGTCTAGTTATTATTCAGACTTGTTTGGAAATGCCTAAACTTCAGAACATTTGAGAAGAAAACACAGGTAAGAGCAATTCAGTCTAACTAAATGCTATCTTTAAAAAGGTATTCTTTAAAATGACGGCTCTCAATTTTAACAAGCATCCAAATCTCCTGGGGGTGGGGGGGGGGAGCGTCCTAAACTCGCTTGCGGGACCACTCCTATAGTTTCTTTTTTTTTTTTCTAATTTTTTTTTTTTTAATTTATACATACAAGTTGGGGTACAGGCCAGAGGCGTGGGGCGGTGAGAGGGTTCACCAGAGACAGAGCGGGGAGCAGAACAGGCAGATCAGAAGTACACTGCTGAGGGGAGCAGCTGGAGAGGCAGGAGAGGTCTGCCGCACCATGTGGGATTCTCCCCGGCCGGGTGTCGAACTCGCGTCGCCGCCGCCGCCGCCGACAGCTCCACAGCGCAGCGCTTAACCGCTGCGCCACCGGGGAGGCCCCCACTCCTATAGTTTCTGACGGGTCCAGGGGATGCTGCTGCTGCTGACCTAAGCACACTTCGAGAATCCTGATTTAAGGTATGGCCTCCAGAATTCAAATAAGCAACGCCCATATGCCTTGGCTTTTTCTAACAGTAAATAAATAAAAGAACATTTCAAATTGACTTTCTCAAACATTAAAGTTTCAGACTCCTGAAATGTCATACTTAAACAAAACACGTAATTTACTCATCTTAAGGATTCCCATGAATTGAAAAGACAGAACCATGGGATAGCCCAAGTACTAGATAATCTGTGATTACATGACCACCTTCTTTTCCTTACAAAATACACAGGAACTCAGGGTGCAGGACTTTGCTCCTTTCTTCTCCATGCTGCTCCCCTTTAGAAAGTCCAGAAAGAAGTCATGAAGAGTATAACACCGAGAATGAGAACATGACCTATCCTGAGTATACAGAAATGTCACAGTGAACGGTCACAATTAAGACTCAGATTCAGGAAGTTCTTCATCAGGGCAGCAGTAATATTCCACAAAACATACTTGCCCATCTTCATTTCTAATCATATACTGTAATGACAGGAATCCTCGATTATCTGTCCGAATAGACACCTTACAAGACAAGACTAACGCCTTTGTGGAAGGTTTCAGTAAAGAAATCTTGTATCTGTAGAATGAGTAAATAAAAAGTAGTTATTTGAACACACTTAAAGCAGTGCTCATAACTCCAGGTAAAGGACAAAAATGAGCCAAAAATTACCAAGTAGCAAATATAAGGAAATCAAATTCTTCTCCAATTTACTATTATTTTTCTTCATTTAAAAAATTTCATCCACTATTATAACCCAAAACTCCCAGTAAATCAAGACTAAACTGTTCAATTTTTAAAATACTATCAACAAAGTGAAAATCTTGAAAAATGTAATAGAAATTTGATATTTAACTTCACCTTCATCACCAAAAGTAATTTCTATGACAAGAACTGACCTGTTGACCTGTGTCTGATTACAATGAAATGATTCCATCAAATCAGAATCTTTGGGATAGTCAAGGTGGGAGCTTCCTGCATTTCCAAAAGTAGATAACCTATGGTAGAAAATGAACAATTCATTTATTCACTGGCCCAACAATAATACACGTTATGCTCTAAATAAAACAAAACAATTCCTTTAAAGGAAGTTCATTCTGGTGAGTGAAAACAGATATGCAAACAAATACAGACAGTACACTTTAACAATGACCTTAATAAAGACTCCACAGGATGTTGTGAGTACAGAGGAACTAGCAACTAATAAACAGCTTTGAAAAAAATTAGTCACAAAAGCAATTGTGGGATGTTTACCTCAATTTCATTACCTTAATCCTAAGGATATTCACTTTTTCTCAACTTTAAGGTCAGAAATATGTAACAGGAGAATTGAGGAGTAATGAAGAAACAGATCTGTATCAACTACAACTCTGCAGTCCTGTTCCCTATCATTAGTGCCACACCAAGCAATTCTATATCTTAAGACTGTTCTGCAGGCTTTTTAATGGTATTCTTGGCTTGGTAATACCAGCAGTTTATGTGCTGACAATTCATAAATGTTTTGTCTTTAAGAACTTTATCATGTGATAGGATTAAATTGTTAGTAGTCCTTTAAGATTAGCCTGATAGAGCCTCCCTAATGCCATAAAGTCCTGAAGTTCTTAAGTAGATATGTGAAAAGTACGTATACCTCTCACTCTATATGTATTTAGCACCTTTTGTCTTTAATATTCTGAAATATTTCAAAAGAAGACATTATATATAAACACTCTAGTTCTAATCCTGAAATGACTTGCTGTTTCATAATTTGCTGGGTCAACACATCAGGAGCAGCTTGATAGTTTTGATGTTATATTCCTGCTAAAAACTGTGCTCCCTTAAGATGCTTACCTAGACCAATCCTTCCTCAACACTCAAGTACTATCTCTAAATATCTGCATATTTTGGTATTTAATGGCATACAATTTTGTACCTCCTGTGCTGTTTCACAGACCCCTTTATCTTGATTTTATGGTGTGCTTCAATAAAAGAGCTATGTATAGTAGGTGATGAATACATACTAAGTGAATAAGCATTACAGAGAAAAGCTACTTCATTGTGTATCTTGTACTAAACTGAAAGGAAAAGAGAGATCACATTATATAAACACCTTTTCCAAAGTTTAACCCTAACTGCCCTCATAATGTAACCTGATCTAGAAGAGGAAGTAGGTAAGCAATAAAACGACCACTAATTCATGAATTAAGACACTGGGTCACTCATTTAGAAACCAACACTACCCAATTATGAAGCCTTAAACAGTGAATTAATCTTCCTGGGTCTTAAGTTTCCTGATCTGTAAAAGGATAAGGTAAGAATAAAAGCTCTCTAAAGTTTTAAAAACTGTAAGGAGACAGAGAGTACACTAACTATATCACACTGCTTTTGGAGACTCCATTAACTATATTGTACTGCTTTCAAGTACCTGAAATATGGTTTGTTGGGAGACATGGTGATTTGTAGGACCTCACTTGTCATATCCAATTCAGAAAATGCTTCACGGAGTCCTTCTGACTGAAGGATAATTTTATTAATAACATTGGTGCTGCAGAAATCAAAATCCAGAATCTCCTCAGGTTCCTGAGTATTGATTTTACACACTGTTACCACACCTCCTTCTTCCAGAAACAGAATCAAAGGGTAACCATAACCTTGATAGCACATCCGAAGTGCAGTTAAAGTCCCTGCAATAGAAAGTAATCATAGTTCAGGCTTTATTTTATAGCTCTAAATTCAGTGTGTCCACAAGTGATACATAAAATTCAAGAATATTTTATTTTGCCCAATTTCTAACATGTATATGTATCTCCTTAAATGAAGGATTCATATCTTCCCTGATGACATGTATAGACAATTCCAAAAATAACTGTAAGAAAACTGAGATCCAGAATAAAATATAGTGCAACTCTCTGAAATCATTTTCCATCTTGCCAAGAACACTCAAAAATAGCTGATTGATTTCATACAATTTTAGGTTGGAGACGGTCATGGATGTATACTATAAATAGACAAATTGGTGCAGAATAGGCTATGCTGTCTTGAAGATTCAATTTGTGCAAGAGTGGGTTGCTTTTATATTGTCTGTACTATAAGGTTAGTATATTTTCTATGATAAGGATCCTTCCAACCTTATTAGAGATTTTTACATTTGTTCAAATCTTAAGATCAAAAGAAAAAGAGAGGTTAATCAATGTGGTTAGGATTCAATACTGAGAGGAAAAACCCGACAGGACAATCTAGCTCCTTTCCCTTATTGGATGTAAAGCTGTAACAGTGAGGGAATACAGATACTTTTTGAAAAATTAGCTGGAGAACATTATATTAGAAAATATATAATTAATAATAATGGACAGGTTAGTGAAGGATTCAAATATATTTTCTAGGAAACCAAAACAGAATTTTCCCTAGTTTCCAGGTTCCTTTCCTATGAAATAATCATTCTTCTTGGGAGTCTTTATAGGTTTATATCCATAATAATGGAACACCAATCTTAAATCCCTAAACATAAGTATTTTATAGGAAAGCATGTGGGAATATGACATAATTTATAATGACTCAAAAAACACAATATATTTTAAAAACTGTTTTGAAAATAAACTGGGACAAGTTAGGGAAAACTAACAATACTCACTGTTCAAGATATTTAAGACATGTTCAAAGTTTCCTTTTTGGTCAGTTCAAATTTAAAATCCCAAAAGCTTTGTAAATTAACAAAAATGGAAATACCTTTGCAAAAATGAAAAGAACCACAAGCACATTTTCTATTAATATTGTGGAATCAGAATTCATGATCGAGACCAATGAAAAATGGGCGATTGATTTTTTTAAAGAAATAGGTCTATCAGTTATATTCTAATAACTTTTTCTGTATTTTGACTATTCTGTGTAATGCTTTTATATTGTTGTAATGATAATAAAATGGTTCACCTGGCATAGGACTTGATCCAAAAATAGATAAACAGTCTAAAAGGACAGTTAAATTAATTCGAAAAATAACAGACTCTTCTTGAATTACAAACTCTTGAAATATTCCAGCCTATGGGAAAAAATGTAAACATGAAAATGTATTTATACATAGAGGAATGAAACTCATATGTAAGACTCTAGATTTAAAATAACAATATTGTACTATCAGCAGGTAAATAATTTCAGATTACTGATCCAACGATCTTAAGCTTTTTTCCAATTATTATCCATTAGACTTACACTATCAATAGGTAAATGCATACAGTGATTTTGGTACCAGGTAAATCTTGATGAAGGGTCCTTCACCTAGCTTCTTGCATCTGAACTAGCTCTACTTGATTGTCCATTATTTCTTTTTTGTGTCATATGGAAAATAGCAAAATAAGTTGATAATGCACAAGTGCATTTTCAATTTCTTTTGAGAACAGGAATCATGTCTTTATCCTTGTATACCAGTGATACTGTGTAACTTAAGTGTTCAAAAAATGCTGAGGAAAACTTGAAATCTTATCAGTATCATACAAATGTTATTTTGTAACAAAGAGATTCTATTATAAATCGATAAAGGGAAAAATCTTTTTAATAATAGAGGTAGTTGTAAGGATCATATACTTTAGATACATGTTCCAGGTTTTCATCCCAAGTCAGTCACTTGCCAGGTGTGGGAACTTGGCAAATCAAACTGTGCTCCAGTTTCCACATAAGTAAAATGAGAACACACCTACCACATAGAACTATTGTGAGAATTAAATGAGTTAAATATACATAACATTAAGAAGAGTGCCTGGCCTACACTTTAGCTTAGTAATATTTAGACAGTATGATTACCTCTCTGTAAACAAGATGGGAAAAGAATTTGTTATCAGGAAAGGCAAAGAATTCAAACTGACATTAATACATTGTATTAAGACCTCTGGAATTCGTTAAACTGGGTGAAGAATATCCCATGTCACAGGGTTCAGGGTGCCCATGTCCATACCTGAATAAAAGCATTGGCCTGCACACACTTTGCATTTTCCACTGTAACCTTGATTCCATTTTTAGTAGCGAAACATGTGGCATGTTCTCGGAAATGAATAGCCTTCAAGATAGTGGAGAAATTCCTGACGTTGTCGAGGCTGGCCACGAAGATGTAGTCGTTCTCATCTTGGATCTGTGTGGTCAGGAGGGGCATCGTGCCCCGCACAGCCAGCTCACAAGGATGCTCCAGCGACCAACGCCTGCTCTTGCGAAGAATAAACACAGTTGAGATTCGACTATAACTTCCCCACCACCGCCTGAACTCGGCCGACCAGGGTTGCACCTCCACCGCTGCCACTCAACTCTGCTGCAACTCAGGGGGAAGTTACCTCTCCAAACTACGGCTCCCTAGTTTTTAGGAAGAGTTAACACACGGAAAGTGAACAGGAAAACACGCGACTAACACGTTAGCTGGGGCCGATTTCGTCACGCCACGTTGGGGCGAAGACTCCCACGGAGTAGGTTTTGAGCTGGCCAGTGTCACCAACCTCGTCCCTGAGGGTCCCGCGAGGGGACCTCAGGTGACCCTGAGTCCCCAGCGAGCCCGCCCGCCCGCGCGGCCGCAGCAATTACTAGTTCGGGATCCGGGGGCGCGGAAACTGTACCTTTGCGGTGGGGTCCAGGGGCCTGAGAGTTCTCCCCAGCCAGATGACGAAAGAAGCGATCTGCAGCTTCCAGGGAACTGAGGAGGAAGCAACGCGGCTCCCGCCACTCTTTCAAGATCGCGCCGCCACCTGGACGACCGTCACAGCACAGCTGCAGGAGCCCTAAAGGGCCGAGCGCGCAACCACAGAGACCGGAAGGAGGCACCATAGAGTTGGAGGACCGGCGCGGAGCCGGACGTACCATAGAGAGCGGAAGGGGAGGGAGCGGCCGAACCGGAAGGGAGGCCGAGGGCAAAGGCGGTGAGGCAAGATGGCAGCGACCAAGAGGAAGCGGCGTGGAGGTTTGGGAGTTAAGGCCAAGAAGCCAAAAAGAAACGAAAAAGATGCCACGCCGCCAGCTAAGGGGCACAGCACGGCAGAGGAGGCGAAGGAAGAAGAGAGAGACCGCATCCCAGGCCCTGTTTGTAAGGTAGAGAGGGCAGCTCCGGAGTTAAACTTGCAGCCACTGCCCCGCGTGCCTTCCTGGGGCTACCCATCATCGGCCGGCTTCGCAGTTATGCTGGTGTTACGGGAGCTGGGTTTCAGCTCTCCCAGCTGGCTGGACTGGCCCCAGCGTTTATATGTCAGCTTAGTGCACGTGACTGCCCTTCACAGCAGGCAGCCGGCAGGAGGCGTATTTCAGAACTTTTACTTGGGTCCAAAAAATAAACCAAAAACGGGGGCGGGGAGGAGCAATTTAGGAGTTACGATAGTACCCCCTTAACCGCGGTTCGCTTTTTCCGTTTTCGGCTATCCTTAGACAACTACGGTTATAAATACTGCAATAAGAGGATGTGAGAGACCACGCTTAACATTTTTTTCTTACGTTATGTGCTATAACTGTGTTAGTGTAATTAATTTCTTGTGGTGCTTAGTTTATACATTAAACTTGATCACGTGTATTTTATTTATAGGGAAAGTCGTATATGTAGGGTTGGTGCTATCGGTGATTTCAGGCATCCGCTCCACTGCTGGTCTTTGAACGTACCTTTTCCCCACCCCCTCTCCACGCAGTCCACTGCGGATGAGGGGGGACTACTTAATGTATTCAGTTCCAGTATTTTGTCTACTGGTAACAAAGTGGGGGCCATGGATAATGCTTTTTAAAAATATTAATCGCTTTTTTTGAGCATATCTTTTTCCGGTGATTACAATTTTCTGCCAAGGTGAACTGCTGTCAGTCAGGGATCCTGAAGCTTCTTAGGCAGTCCTTTAAAAAGTTGCTGTCCTTCGTATTGGTTATGGCTTATTTGATCAGGTCTTTAATTCTCAAGGTATAGTGGAAGCTAGACGAGATAGTGTGAGCTTTACTGATATTCAACAAAATTGCAATGTTCTAGACACTACTAAGTTATGTTTCCTCTTGGAATTGCGAAACTAGACTAGTAGGCACTTCCTTCAGAAATGTTGGGGGATGTGATTGTAACAGTGCTTTTAAAAGATTGGGCTGGAGCTAGTAGACCGACCGTATCTACTAGAGGAGCTCCATCCTGGGAAGGCAAACCTGTAGAAAATTTGTAGTTGGCATGAGGTTATAAGGATCTGACCTAGGGTTATGTGAATAGGCAAGACTGAAGAGTTGTTAATTGACAGCGTAGTGCTTATGATAGGGGGCAAGTAGAAGATGGAGAGTCAGGGGGTGTGTAAAATGTCTGTGATATCATCAGAAAAATAAAGAGCAAGGAAATTAATTGGGCTTAAGGTTTTGTTTTCTAGAGCTGAATTTGAGCTGGAAATACTTGGATTTTAGACTGGAGAGAGTACCTTACCTAAGTTGTTTTTAAACCTTTAGCTGAAGTTAAAATGAGGGATAGAGAGAATTGTTAGAGTCAGGAGGGAGAATTGGAAAGTTTGAAGAAAAACCAAAAAGAAAGAAATCCATAGAGAGCATTTCAGGGGGGCCAGTCTTGGTCAGTGAATGCTGTGGATTGATTGAATTAAAAGGATCAGAATTGCTACCTGGAAGTTTTGTGATAAAACAATATAGTTTTAAATGAATTAAACAATTTTTGAAACACTTTCTCTTTAGGGCAAGTGGAAAAATAAGGAACGGATTCTCATCTTTTCCTCCAGAGGAATAAATTTCAGAACAAGACATTTAATGCAGGATTTGAGAATGTTGATGCCTCACTCAAAAGCAGGTACCTTTGTATCATGTACTTTCAAACATTTGAACAATAGTCATTACAGTGTAGAAATGGATCAAATTAATATGAATGTCTTAAATTCACACATTATATCAGATATATTCAATTTAAAAAGTTATATTTGTAAATTTCCCTATTTATGTATTTTCCCTTCCAGTTACACTTCCTTGATTCGACCATGTCAGGTTAAGAATCACAGTGCCTCGAAAGTTTATCTTTTCAGATGTTAGAAATTCTGTGCAAAATTCATTAAAGCTTCTCTTCGCTTTCTTAAACAGGTACCCTGGTATTATTGAAGCATTTCTTGAATGTCCAGGAATGCCTTAATTGTGATGCTCTTTGAAGTCATGAGTTGGCTTATCCCACTAAATGATTTAGGATTGCCATGTATTGCTTTTTGAGTTAAAAAGACGGGGGGAGGGGCGCCTCTCCCTGGTGGCTCAAGGGGTTAACCACAGCACTATGAAGCTGTTCAGAGCCACTGCAGCATGAGTTTGACACCCCGCTAGGGAGATTCTGACATGGCAGATTCCGACATGGCGCAGCAGGCCTCTCCTGCCTCACCCACTGCTCCCCTCAGCAGTGTGCTTTGGTCAGTTTGCCTGTTCTGCTCCCCACTCTGTCTCTGGTGAATCCTCTCACCACCCCACACCTCTGGCCTATACCCCAGCTTGTATGCATGGGTAAATAAATCTTTAAAAAAAAAAAAAAGACTGAGAAACATACTTAAATCATACTTTATGATTTTTCAGAACTATTTTTTACATTAAGAATGTAGGTTATATGGTTCTAATTCTAAAAATAAAATCTCAGAGGTTGTAAAAACATTTTAAATACAATTTTCTAGAAAGCACATATGGTTTGAAATCTATTTACTTTGTTTTTGCTTTTTTTATAGATACTAAAATGGATCGTAAAGATAAGTTATTCGTGATTAATGAGGTAATTTTAGAAATTAAAGTAATATATTCTAGGAGTATTGTACTTAGGAAATTTTGTAATGCTAAAGGTAGTTTATTCTTTTTAAAAAAGTCAGTTATCTGGTGACTTAAATTGTTTTAGAAAGTTACAAGTATTATTAACTTTTCAGTAATCTGTCTTCTAAATTTTTGTAGTACTCACTATGTCTCACAATTTAGTGTTTCAGTGTATATTATTTCTTGATCATTCTTATATTTGGTTTGTCTCGACAGCACATTGAAATTTCCTGAGACAAGGATAGTAGTATATCTCATTCTTTTTCCCATGTCTAGTACAGAGCTAAATTCATAGTAGGTACTTATAAAAACTATCAGCTGACACATATAATTAAAAACAAATATTTTAGAGACCTCAGTTTATGAAAAGTATTTTTACAGTATTAAGAGTGCTGTATGTGGTGTTTGATTTTAAAATATTACAAGCTAATAACATTTAATTGTTGTAAAAAATCGTTGAAGATACTGACCTTAATTAAAGAGGATTTTTTTTTTAAATTAGAAAAGTTATTTTAAGGTAATTCTTTTTAACTGTGACTTCTTTTATTCATTTAGCACACACTTCTGAACCTCTGTTATGTCACGCAGTTGTTCTGTGTGCTATGAATACCGCTTAGTAAAGCAGTGTCCCTGTCATCGTGGAGCTTACGCTAGTGAGTGGGACAGGCCATAAACAAATGCCAGAATTTCAAGTGAAAACAGTAGAAATTAAACAGTACAGGTTTTCAGCAACTGAGGCTGGACTAGAAAATAACCAGTTGAATGTTATATTGATTCTAAGACCAGTAAACAAAAACCCTGGGCCTAAGAATTTTTAACTTACTAGTTTTAAAGTTTCGGGTAGTTCATAGTTTTTGCAAACTATATCAGATTGTTAGAATACCACAGTAATGCAGGACTTCATGCCTACATTGCTTTTTGTATTAAGTGTGATTTTGTAAATCTTCAAGACTTGAAGTTTAATTGGACTTGAAAATAGTTTTGTATATTTCTGCTTTTTACTACTCCTTTAGTGAATTTACACAACTGAATCATAGAAATGATAATGTAAATTAGGAATGTAAAAACTTAAGTTTCTTGATCTTAAAATAAACTAGAGTTAGAAATGACCATTATTAAGGATATCTTTTGTTCTGTAAGGACTGCATTTTCCTAGGAGTTGTGAGGCTAATTGTAGTTGATAATCCGTAGGGCATCTGCTTCTAATCTTTGTAGTTTGTGCATGGAACACTTGTCAGAAGAGATTCCCAGTGATCAGAAGTGAGGCCAGTATAAAAATGCTAGGCCAAAAAGTTTAGATTCTTCAAAGAGGTGGGCAAAACATCTTGGGGAGATTCCCTAAGAGGACCTACAAAGGTTGTTTTCTGTGAATAAAGAATTTTATCTAGATTTAAACTTTGGAGGCCCATAATCTATGTAATGGGGGGCAGGGGAGAAGGAATATATTAAAATATTAATTGAGTTGAATTACTCTATTTAAATATTTTTGGAGGTATCTGGGTATTAACTGCATTGAGTTACTTTAGTTCTCATTTTTATAATCCCCTTAATTTTTCTGTTCCTTGTTCCATTTAGGTTTGTGAAATGAAAAACTGCAACAAATGTATTTATTTTGAAGCTAAAAAGAAACAAGATCTCTATATGTGGTAAGAAAACCTATTATATAAAAAGTAAGGGCTTACTATTTTCAGTGGATTTGTTCTTTGATCTCCTTTCATTCTTTTATGTTAAAAAAAAAAAAGGCCAGGGAAGGAGTAAACTCATTTGACTTCAGAAATTTGAGGCCTCCCTGGTGGCACAAGGGGTTAAGTGTCAGCACTGTGAAACTATCCTCAGCCACTGAAATAGGATCAATCCCCAGCCAGGAAGATTCCCACATGTTGCAGCAGACCTTTGCTGTCTTACCCGCTGCTCCCCTCAGCAGTGTATTTCAATCAGTCTGCCTGTTAATGCTCTCCACTCTTATCTCTGGTGAATCCTCTCACCCACCTGCACCTCTGGCCTACATTCCAGCTCTTATATGCATAAATAAATCTTAAAAAAAAAATCGAGACCTTTAAAGAAAACTAAATATATAAGTATCATGAAAACCTGGTGCTGTCTTCTAATTTTGAATTGGTGGTGAGCATTTATTGTGTTCTAAATGCTAACTAGTTGAAAAAGCTTCCTTCATATTTTTTAGGCTTTCAAATTCACCTCACGGGCCATCTGCTAAATTCCTTGTTCAAAATAGTAAGTTGAGTCGATTTACTATTTTATGAAAAAAAATGAAAAACTTTTGGGAGAATTGTATCAAAATTGTAACTTATTTTCATTGTAATTTTTCTAGTTCATACTCTAGCTGAACTAAAGATGACTGGAAACTGTTTAAAAGGTTCTCGACCCCTTCTCTCTTTTGATCCTGTAAGTTTCTTTCATTTAATGTAATTTAGTCTCTCTTTCTCTGCATGTTTGTTTTTTACTCGCTATGGTTATGTAATTCATTTTATTAAACGAAAGTTTTAAAGTATACTGCTGTTGTCAAATAATATGTGTATTTTTTTTATAGACTTTTGATGAATTACCACATTACGCATTGTTAAAAGAACTCTTAATTCAGGTAAATATCTTTCGTAGAAAGAATTTTTAGTAATACAAATGAGTACCTTCCTTGTGGGCTTTTTCATAAGTTAACTATCTAAAAGCCTACATGCTATATCATATAGCGTACCTTTTTTTTTTTTTTTCTTTTCTAACTAGATCTTTAGCACACCACGGTATCATCCCAAAAGCCAACCATTTGTGGATCATGTGTTTACATTCACAGTTTTGGATAACAGGATATGGTTTCGGAACTTTCAGGTTAGCTTTCATTCATTTTTTTCCCCCATGTAGTAGAACTGGGATATAGGCCAGAGGTGAGGTTTGGGGGTGAGAGAATTCACCAGAGACGGAATGAGGAGCAGAACAGGTGGATTTACTGAAATACACTGCTAAGGGGAACAGAGCGAGACAGGAGGGGTCTGCTTCGCCATAAGTGGGTTAGCTCCCTGGCCGGGTATTGAACTCAGGCCATAGTGGTGATAGCGCTGAGATCTAACCCCTAGGCCACCAGGGAGGCTCTGAGCTTTGATTAATTTTTTAATTATACTTTGACAGAAATTGGGATACATAGCATTTGGGACCCAGAAAATGCAGATTAAATCCTTGTTGTTTTTTTTTGTTGTTGTTGTTGTTTGTTTTTTTAAAGATCATTTATTTTTGCATACAAGCTGGGGTGCAGGCCAGAGGTGTGAGGGGTGAGAGGGTTCACCAGAGACAGAATGGAGAGCAGAACAGGCAGACTGACCGAAATACATTGCTGAGGGGAGCAGTGGGTGAGGCAGAAGAGGTCTGTTGCGCCATGTGGAAATCTCCCCATCTGGGCATCAAACTCGTGCTGCTGCTGACAGCTCCACAGCTCTGCGCTTAACCTGCTGCGCCACCAGGGAGGCCCAAATCCTTGTATTTTAAATAGCTTTCTTTTCCCCACAGAAACTTCGAGCAAATGGCACTATATTATACCTTCAGTGATCTCTATTTACTTCTTTTCATATTTATCAGTTGATATGGCATATGGATTTCCTAAGAAATAATTCACTATATACTCAGTAAAATACAAGTTTCTGTCCCAAGAGGATAGACTCTACTGGGGAGGAGAGAAGGGAGTTAAGACTCAGGGGAAAAAAACCCATATAAAATGCATTTGATGGGACTATTAGATGAATCACACAGTGATTCATACAGGAAGAGAGGTGTCTGGAAATCTTGAAGTAGGAGTTTGGCAGGTTAAGAAGCCTGCCAAAGATGGAGAGGTGGAGGAAGAGAAGAGCAAAACAAAATTTCGAACAGTGTATGAAACAAATTGGGTTCCTTTTTGCGGGTATTGTTATATCAGATACCTTGGAAAGTGAATTAAACATACCCCTTCTTACCCTCTAAGGACAGACGCACTGAACCAACAATGTTAATATTTGTAGTTCAAAAGTGGCCTCAATATGTAGCCATTGAAAAATGACCTTGTCTCCTTTTATATATCTTTTAATCTAATTTGAATTACAAAAACAGTTTAGCTGTTGATTTAACTTTTAATAAGATTTCAAATAGGATACTGTAATATATTTTGTTATGGTGGTCCTGGTATTAAAAATGTATTCTTAGGCCTCCTAGGTGGTGCAAGTCTCAGCCTATGAAGCTATCTGCAGCCACAGCAGTATGAGTTAGATCCCCAGCCAGGGATATTCCCACATGGGGCAGTAGATCTCTCTTGCCTCGCCTGCTCCTCCCCTTGGCAGTGTATTTCAGGCAGTCTGCCTGTTCTGCTCCCCACTCTGACTTTGGTGAATCACCCTCCCCCCAAACCTCTGGCCTACACCTCAGCTCTTGTATGCATAAATAAATAAAAAAAAAATTAAGATTCTTTTTTAAAAATGTATTCTTATCAGTTATTTAAGAATATGTGTCTGTTCTGTGGAAAGCCATATGGCATATCCTCAAATTAATAAACATGGAGCTACCATACGACCCAGCAAATACCACTTTTGGGAATCTACCCAAAGGACAAAAAAACACTAATCCAAAAGGATACATGCACCTGTATGTTTATTGCAGCACTGTTTACAATAGTGAAGATATAGAAACAACCCAGATGTCCAAAAATAGATGATTGGATCGAGAAGATGTGGTACATACACACAATGGAATACTATTCAGCATTCAAAAAAGATAAACACATGCAATTCGCAGCAACATGGATGGAACTAGAAGGGATCATGCTCAGCGAAATAAGCCAAAAGGAAAAAGAAAAATATCGAATGGGCTCATAGCAGGAACATAGGGGAACCAAATACAACAGCGACAATCAGCAAGAGAGGAAGGAGGATTGGGGCTCAAAATGGGGGAGAGGGGAGTACAGGGGGGCTGTGGTGACGGTTCATGGGTAAATTAGTGGTGGGAAACCTACGCAGAATATACAGTAATGTAAAAGACAAATAAAAATTAAAAAAATGTATTTTAAGAAGCAAGATACCAACAAAATTCAAATTATGGGATTTTAAAAGAACACACTGACAAACATTTTCCCATGACTATTTCCTGTAACTTATAATATACTTCTGAAAATATTGATCTGACACTTGCTAAGTCTTATCTCTAAATTTGTTTATGTAGTTCTTTTAGGCACATTTGTAATGAAGGTACAGCCTGCGCATCTTTTAGGAATAGTATATCCGACCCAAAATGAAATGTTTCCTTTTTATTAAAGATCATAGAAGAAGATGCTGCTCTTGTAGAAATAGGACCTCGTTTTGTTCTAAATCTCATCAAGATTTTCCGGGGAAGTTTTGGAGGACCAACTTTATATGAAAATCCTCACTACCAGTCACCAAACATGGTAAGTTGTTTTGTTTGGTTGCTTTGCTGTCCCAGAACTGTTTGATGAAAACAATTCAGGCAAGTAATTACTATTCTGTTAACTATGAAACTGAGTTTGGGTTTGTTGCGTACAGTCTTGCAAATCACTTTTTTAAAATGACACATTAAGTGTTAAGGCAAATAGGGTTCATAAGTGAATGTCCTTGCCATATGGAAAATGTTTATTTCAAAAACACCTAATGTTTTTGTTTCTAGCATCGGCGTATCATAAGATCTATCACAGCTGCAAAATATAAAGAGAAACAGCAAGTGAAAGATGTGCAGAAACTGAGAAAGAAAGAACCAAAGACTGTTCTTCCGCATGATCCCACTGCAGATGTTTTTGTTACACCAGCTGAGGAAAAACCGGTAGAAATACAGTGGGTAAAACCAGAGCCAAAAGTTGACTTAACGACAAGAAAGAAAAGGATTTACAAAAGGCAGAGAAAAATGAAACAGAAGATGAGCAGTAGGAATACAAAGTGAATAAATGGATAATTAATTTTTCAGTTATATTTATTTTGTATTCATTGTGTAAATACTTTTATTCAGGACTATCATAACTAATTAGTGTAGCATTTAAAAGAAAGAAAAGTTACGATCTTGTGGCTTTAGTGATGGCTATGTTTTTCTAAATAAAGCATCACCAGACCTCGATTAATTTTTCATGTGAAAGTTCATTTGGTATTAAAAAACTTAGCACACCGAAGTTTAGGCCTGCTCTCTAGGATTAGCAAAGCAGAAATTCAGGCCTCCCTGGTGGCACAGTGGTTAAGTGCTGCGCTGTGGAGCTGTTGCTGTGCTGTTTCGGCAGCCCCGGCTGGGAGATTCCCACATGGTGTTGCAGACCTCTCCTGCCTCGCCCGCTGTTCCCCTCAGCAGTGTGCTTCCGTCCATCTGCCTGTTCTGCTCACCACTCTGTCTCTGGTGAACCCTCTCGCCGCCCCACACCTCTGGTCTGTACCCCAGCTTGTATGCATAAATAAATCAATCTTTAAAAAAGAAAAGCAGCAATTCAGAAAAATTTGTGGGTCATTATCCCTTGTAAGACAAATCTTTAGGTATTTTGAGAGCATTATTTTAGATAGTAAAGTGGGGAGAAAGGAAAGTGTCTTACTGAAACATTTTGAGTCCCTGAGTCACCTGTTGCATTGGCCTTGGAAAAGCCAACCTTGGATCTTTTCTTCCAAGAACTACAATAAAATTCTTAGATTTTGAGAATCAACATTTAAAATGACTATTACAGTGTGAAGAATTAATAGTCAAAAGAGAAAAGATAAGGAGGCACCAGAATATTTGTATTTTTCCCTCATGAAAGAACTTGAAGTGAAAAGCTCTGGGCTTACTATTCTGGAGGAAGGAGGTAACAAAGACAAGTTGGGTGCCGGTGGATGCATATACTGTCTATACATGTATATAATCAAGTTGAGTCATGTATGTGTGATGGTGTCGCCCATTTATTTTTATTTCACATTAATCATTTTAACATGTCCTACAATACAATTAGTAATTGCACAATATTCCACTCTACATAATACCTGTATACTCAATCCCTTTTTAGATGTTCAAGTATTTTAGTTTTCTTTCTCTGGAATAGGTGCTTGCAGCAAACATTTCTATAAATTATTTTTTACAAGTGCAATTTGGGTCAGAGGTGGTGAACATTAAGACAGTTTGGTTGTCCCCCCCACATATTATACTTCATCAGAGCTTATTTCCTTTTACCAATGACAATGGTGAAACAATCTTTGTCTATTTGACAGGTAAAATAATGAACACTTATTGGGATTAGGTATTTTGTGACTAAATTTGTCGATTTGTCTTGCCAATTTGTAAGCTCATTTGTGTAGTAAGTTTATTCTAGACATTTTAGTGATACCACCTGCACTTTAATTTTATGTCTTTATTTTCATTTTTTTTTATTTCTGCAAAGACATTAAGGCCTGAGTCTATAATTAATTTATTGAAATAATCTAAATTAGGCTACTTGAGATTAAATTATGCTGGTCAGAAGTTCACTTAAAAAACTTGTATGTGACTAGTGAAGCTCAAATCTATTTGATTAAGTGCAAAAAGGGCCATTATCAAGGCAATTGAATGTGGGCTTGGATGAAAATAAACCAACTTAGTATTCAGGATTTACTTCTAAACACCCGTAGCTCAAGAAATTAATTATAGGTTATTAAAGAAACTGGATCAACAAGTGAGTTTTGAGTGGAGTCAATACTTTTTTGATGTATGTTGCAAGAATTTTACTGCTGCTTCCAATTTAACAATTTTGATTGTCATTTTCAACACAGTGGTATTTTTCTGGTCCACACTTCCCTCTAATTTGAAAGTGCCTCATTTTAGCGAGAATTTCTCATCTCCATCCATGTTCATTTAGAAGTCTCCCTGTTTAATAAAAATAATCCTTTTGTTTGAAATTTATATCCAGTGTTATTGTCTTTAAATTTTGATAGGTTATAGACAAAAATAGACCTCTTTCCTCAGGAGGAAAAAGAGGCAAGTGATTGAGATAAGCAAAGCCAATCTAGTTGGAGGATGAAACAGTACTCTCACTTTCTGTCCACACCCCTGCCCCCATTCCATTGTCAGATGAGGAAAGGCCTCATTTTTCCCTTCATAGACTCCACAGTCCCTATCCATTACTGTTTTACAAACTAAGGCGAAACGTGATCTTCCTCCTTTGAAAAAGAGGCATATGTATGAATTTTGAGTAATGAATTGTTTGGACAGTGGTGTATAGAGTCGTGATGAGTTTCAGAATGGGTTTGTTTTGACTGTGGAGGTACAGAATGTTTGGGAAGGGACAACCTTCCTAAACTTTGGGTGCCCTAATCCTATGTAATAGATGTTAGCAACAGAGCTAATTTATGACTATGGTTGGCAAATGTAACCAACATCTAACAATTTAAGTAACACGTTCCAGGAACAATGAAATATATTGGTGTATTGATGTGTTTTAATAAAAATTGGGATACTATGCCACATCAAATTGGATCAGTTGTACAGATCTTCTGTCCTGTAGTGCAGTGTATCAGACCAAGCAAACTGTATTCTTACCCTAAGTCAATTTTAGAAATGTAGGATTATATACCAGGAAGTTAGGATTGGAGAGTGGTAGGTGGATGGGGTCAGCACAATTTCATCCAATATTGGTGGTGGAGCATTTAGTATGTTTAAAATGTGCTGATGCTTCCCTCTTAACTTGTTTAAGTCATCTTGTTTAGTTTCTTTTTTTTCATTCATATTGGTCAAGTTAAGCAATATCAAAGGTCGCCTTAAATTGGCAGCTGAAGGGAACTGAAAGGGGTTTTAAAAGTCTGTGGTTTCTCTCCAATCGAATTCTGCCATTAATTAGATTTGAGCAAGCCAATTCAGTTGCCTCATCCGTAAAAATAAAAAAAAAAATCAGGGTCCTACTGATAAACTATCAGAACCACGGGTATTTTCCAGAATCATCCAACATCGGAGTCCTCTCTGCACTCCTCTTGACTTCCTCTGGACCGCCACCCCCTTGGTGCCCCTCACACCGGCCCGGCTTCTGTGCCCCTCACAATGACACTCACGTGGCCCCTCCTCCCACCTGCCGCGCCGCTCACCTTCGCCGTCGCCCCACCTAGGTCCCGCCGCGGCCCCGCCACCCGCCGTTGCGGCCCCGCCTCCCACCGCGGCCGCGTCTCTCAACCCGCCTGGCCCCGCCTCCTCCCCACCGACGCCCCTCCCACCGCTCTGCCTTTTCCGGAACCGACCCTCCCCCGCCCATGCGGAGCCGCGGCCGCCGGCGCCGCCCCCTCCGCGCTCCCGCTTGCCGCAACCCGCGCCGCCTGCCGCCGCCGCGCGCCGCCGCCGCCTCGCGCCGCTGCCGCCGCCGCCGCGCTCGCTGGCTGGCCCGCTGCGGGCGCCAGGCTCCCGGCGCAGAGGAAGATCACCGGCACCACCGGCACCCCTTCGGCCCGGGCCCGGGCTCCGGCCCCGTCCCGGGCCCCGGCCCCGGCGCCAGCCCCCCTCCCGGCCGGGCCATGAAGTGTCACTACGAGGCGCTGGGGGTGCGGCGCGACGCCAGCGAGGAGGAACTCAAGAAGGCCTATCGGAAGCTGGCCCTGAAATGGCACCCGGGTAACTACTCCGCGGCGCCGCGGCCCCGCGCTCGCGACCTCTCTCCCCCAGTCCCCGGAGCAACTGGGCGCCCGGCCGAGCCGCAGCCCGCCCGCCGGGAACTCTCGCCCTCGCCCGGCCCGGCGGTTCCGGCGCGGACCTGGCGTGAGCCGCTCCCCGCCGCTCGGTGCACGCCGCTTCCGCCGCGGGCTCCACTGGCGCCCGGCACCCCGTCCCTGTCCAGGCACCCCCAACCCCGTAATGCCACTGGATGCCGAAAGCGACACTCTGACGGCTTCACCTGTCCTCGCACCCCTTCTCAACACCTCCGAGGGCGCAGGCGGTGTGAGCCCTTAACTCAGCCCTGCCAGGGCTGGCCCTCGCCGGATCCCCGGCCACTCTGCTTTCCCGGAGTTTTCCTTAGCGCGCCCTTCTCATTGACAGTAAGACGGAAGAGCTTAGTAAAGGTCTTTTAAGTTTAAGCACGTATGCGCTGCCCACTTCCCCGTAGGCTGAACTGACCTTGAAATTCATTTCGGATTCATTTGTGTCATCCTAGTTTGTATGTTTACTTAAAAGTATGCTTTAAAAGGTACAGGATGTACCCCAATGTTTAAATGTTTTATTTGGCCGCGGACCGGTCCAGTGTCACTTTTGTGAAATAATCTGATCATCCAGTTTGGGAAACTGAGACCGTAGTTGAATCTCAGCTCTTTGAGGTTTATAAAAGACTTTCACGTTAACACTAACCAAAAGCATGTTGATAAGCCTCCAGTGTATGCACGTCACTACACTACTGTGTGTAGATGCTGAAATGCTTAGACAGGAACCTTAGAGCTCTCTGGGAAACGATGTCTTGCTCTTATGAAAAGTTAAATTACAGGTGCAGACAAAACAGCACAGCCTGTATAATTGGTAGTTGGATTAATAGAACCAAAAGAAGGGCCCCAGGAATTCTGAGGAGGACCTAACTAATGAAAGGCAGGCAGGGCACAAGGCTTCCCCTTGGCAGAAGAACCTGAGCTTTAGTTGGATGCTGGAGGAATAGAATGGGGAAAAGAATTGTAGTAGACAAAACTTGATCCAGGGGACAGGTTGACTGAAGGCAGTGTTTATTGGAAATATGCCTTGAACTAGGGGTTTGAAAATAGGGGTTTGCAGAAGAGGTGAAGGAAAGGGTGAGGACCTACTGTCAGATGTAATATCTTAATTGATGGAACAATAAAAAATATGGGTCTGTTACTTAAAGTTAATTTTGTCAGCAGAGGAACTGAAAAAATCAGAAAGATTTTGGAAGGGAACAAATAAATATTCATTACAGCAGTAAATCAGTAAATCTATCCAAAATTAATAAATCCAGAGATAGTTTGGACATGTAGTCTTAGAGTAATATGGGTTACCAGTGAACATCAAGTTAGGAAAATTAGAAGTAAGGAACTTATTGACTCCTGGTTGGAAAAGGGTGAGGCAGAGAATTCTTGTGACCAAATGCATATATAATTTGATGGCAATATTAAAATGTTTTTGAGTGGCAGTTTGAGGTTTGGTCATAAAAGGCCTTGAATGTCAAACAAGGACTATGAAATGTGGGTTTTTTTTTTTTTAAGATTTATTTATGTATGCATATAAGCTGGGGTACATGCCAGAGGTGTGGGGGGTGGCGAGAGGGTTCACCAGAGACAGAGCGGGAGCAGAACAGGCAGATCAACAGAAATACACTGCTGAGGGGAGCAGCGGGCGAGGCAGGAGAGTTCTGCAATTGGAGTCTCCTTGGCCAGGCATCAAACTCACATCACCTCTGCTGACAGCTCCACAGTGCAGCGCTTAACCGCTGCCCCACTGGGAAGGTCCTGAAATTTGTTTTTTCAGTAATGGAGAGTTGAGGCTTATTTTTGAAGGTTTCTTGGGAAGGTACTGACTGAATTTTAGATGGTTAGAGACAAGTCAGGTAGAGTCCACCATGAACAGGTAAGGGCCATGCCCGGCTGGGACTGAGAGAGAGGGAGAGAGGGGGAGGAGGAGTGAGAGGGAAGGAGGGAGGGAGAGAAAGAGAGAGAGCGAGTTTGTTGAGGTTGGAGGTTGAAAGGCAAGGGTTCAAGAGATGTTACAAAGGAAAAATTGCCAACTTTGATGATTAATTGGAAATCAATGCAAGGAAGAACAATGCAAGTGTTAGTAAAATATCAGTGAACTACTTTGAAACCAAATCCGTTAGGAAGTAAATGTAAATCTTTTCTCTAAATAGCATCATAATGCATAGCATCCTAAATATCTTTTAAAGATGCTTATATATTTAAGGAATAAATACTGTCTTAGGAGATGCATGATTTTGATTCTTTGTTTTGCTGGCTCATTAATTTGATGTTTGTCACTCAGCAAATGCTTAATTTCATCTGTGTATAAGGTACTATATTTTGGGGTTAGCACATGGACTGTGCTTCAAAGAATAATGTATACCTCAAATAGAAGGGCTGCTCAGTTTTCTTTGTTAAAAAAATTACCTTTGGGGCCTTCCCGGTGGCGCAGTGCGCTGTGGAGCTGTCGGCAGCAGCAATGCGAGTTCGATGCCTGGCCAGGGAGAGCCCCACATGGCGCGGCAGACCTCTCCTGCCTGTCCCGCTGCGTCCCTCAGCAGTATATTTCTGATCTGCCTGTTCTGCTACCCGCTCTGTCTCTGGTGAGCCCTCTCGCCGCCCCACACCTCTGGCCTGTACCCCAGCTTGTATGTATAAATAAAAAATAAATCTTTAAAAAAAATTACCTTTATTTATTGAGGAACTAAAAATAATTTCCAGTAGGTCAACACTCATGCCTGGCAACATCACCCCTTGTAAAGGGCAGGCTTTCAGTAATTCAGTGATGACTATTCCCCAACCACTTTACCGTGTGAACAGACAGATCACGTGCAGTGTTGTTCCGCGAAGTCTGCAGGGAGACAGACAGGGAGGAAAGCAGACAGTTTTAGTCCTGGTGAGCAGAGGGTAGTATGAAGGTAAATACAAGATGCTTGTTAGCTGAGGCACCTGACCTGGGGCTGGGTTTAACGTGCAGCTGCGATAGAGATGTGTCCCTCAAGAAATAGTACTTAGATTGAGATCATAAGTGGGGATTCAGGCAACACAGGTGGAGGAAGATAAGAGAGAGCAAGGAAGAGACTAGGAAGGGGATAGAGGTGAGCATGGCCAGGTAAGCAGGGGTCGTGTCTTGAAGATTGTGGTCCATTTTATTAGGTAGACTGGATTTTAACCTACACCATGGGAGAGTTGGGAAGCATGAGAAATGGTGAGTTGGGGAATATGGGTTGGCGTGGGCAAGGCTGGGGATGAGGAACCAGGAGGTCAGTGTACACTGATGTCACCAAAGATGATCATGGGACCTGAGCCAAATGCCAGAACTCTTGAGTGAGTAATATGAGTGGTTGTGAGATGGAAGCAGGAGGAGAGAAATTGGGATGAAGGCTAAGAAGTCTCAGTCTTGGAAGGATTCCAGTGTGCCACAGGGGTGAGTACAGGACCAGCGACCAGGAGAGGAGAGCGCCAGCTCAGCCCCAGGCCTGCCCTCCGAGGGCGCAGCTGAAGGAGCCGAGGTGGAAGCCCCGCAGTGGCAGGCAGGTCTTCAAAGCTGTGATTAATGACATTTTTCAGAGGCTTTGTGAAAAGGTTCAGGAGGGAGAGGACGGCGCATGAGTGGATTAAGCACAAAGAATAGTGTGAGAATGCCTTTCAATCTTTTAACTGGATTTGCAGTTAAATCCTGTGACTTTTGCAAATGAATGTGGACTTTTCATTTTTATTACTGCTTTTTAACTCTCTGCACTCGTCATGCTTTTAGATCTTAATTTAACCGTAGAGTCAGCCAGTTGAGTATATTTAAGCAAAATAAAAAGCCTTACCACAGATCAAATACATTATTTTAAAAAGCTGCTTCAATAAGAGATTTAGACTGTGTTTTCATAAACCACGTTGGTGGAAAGCTATAACTTTCCCCAAACTTCTGTGAGGAAGAAAGAAAGGAGTGGAAAGAACAGGACAGCAAAGTACGGAACTGACTCAGAGGCAGAGAAGAACCACCTGTCTACCCATCCCAGACAGGACCTTTTTTGTTATTATGTGGCAAGATCTGGTTTCTGGCCTTTATTTGAACTCTGCCTTTTTATTCTTGGGAAAATTTTTTTAAATAATTCGAGGGGGAATCAAGATTGTGTTCTGCTGCATGTAATAGATAGCTGACAGCAGTGGCTAAACAAAACCGCCTTTTATTTTTCTCACATAACAAGAATCCAGAGGTGCCCCCTCTTGGTACCTTCAGCTGTTTGATGAGGCTGTGTAAGACCTGCTCTGACTCTCTGACCCTCTGACCGTATAGCCTGAGTCCTTGATCAGGTGAGAGCAACTAAGCCACAAAAATTCATGGGCAATTGCGCTCATGAAGGAGAAGAGGAGGCAGGGGAGCCCCAGTATAGCATAGAGGTGCTCGGACTCAGAAAGGGCCTCACTCACTGTTGTCTCAGGTGCAGTGGTTGAGCCCCGGCGGCAGGATGCAGGGGAGGCAAGGATAAAGCGGAAACAGAGTGTGTTGGTCATTGCTTTTTAAGGATGACTTTAAAAGCCATCACAGAATACTTTCGTGGATTTTATTGACCAGCTTACGTTCATGGTTGCACTTAAACATCAGGGAAACTGGGAAACGGCGTCTTTACTCTGGGGATCAGCTGCCTGTCATAAAATCAGGACTCAGTTGTTATTGGAAGAAGGGGATGGGCTACCCGTCTGTGTCTCGATCCATATCATCTACTTGCAGACATTTTATTGTAACTTTGGGCAAGCCATGGGAGCTGGGTTAAGGATGTAAGATGAGTGCCACGCAAGGCCCTCCCCTCCAGGAGGAAAACACTGGCTCACCTAGGAAGCTTCACTTTAGTAGACTTGTTTTACCTCTGATTGGCTAAAATTCTACTTCAGGGAAATCTGAGGAAGTGAATTTTTTAATTGGGTACATTGTACTGTGAACAGAATTCAGGTGTTTTTTCCCCCAGGGTTCATAGTTGAGTGTATCACATGATGAATTGACATTAGCTTCGCCAAGCACAGGAACTCAACAGATGAGGTACATTTTAAAATCTGTTTCTGTTGCTTTCACAGCTAGTGTTTTTTTAGACCTTAACTTGAAGACATCAACACTATTCTACTATATGTGGCCAGCACACAATTATTCTACCTGTGAAAGTTTAAGAGTTGTAATATTTTTTTAACAACAGTAAAGTGAAAGGGAATTGTGTATCAGTTTCTCAACCCGCCATGATGTCATTCCAGTCCAGGGCATGAATCCCCCTGACTCAGGGTTTTGTTAGGAAGACAAGAATAGATAATGGGTAGGCAATTAGTAGTGTCTGTCATAGAGTGGTAATGAAGATCTAAAATAATTACAACAGAGTACTGGATGTCCTGAATCACCTAGAACATAATTGTAACAGGGCCACAACAAGGTGGAATTTGGTGATGTTACTTGGCAAAAACAGAAACCTAAGTACAGTGGTTCAAATAAAGAGTTTATTTTCCTTAATCCACGAAGGGTTGGAAGTCTGTGCCTGTTGATATTGTTTCATCAGTTTGTGATATCACTGAAAATCACTTGACTTTTCCTTCATAGTCTCAAGATGACTACTGAAGTTCCAGTCATCATGTCCATATACCACAAGACAGGAAGAAAGAGGAAGGAAAGAAAATACATTGACAGACTTCTACTTGCATCTCATTTATCAGAACTGTGTCCCATAGCCATTTCTAGCAGCAAGAGAAGCTGGAAAAGCTAAAGTGCCTGCTTGTATCTTAGCTTATCCAGCTTCCACAGTAAAGGCTGCAAGAGAAAAAAGGGTGGTGGTAGTTAGCTCACCATGAGCTGCTCCACAGAGGATGCCTGGATGTCTTCATGCTGTGGCATCTGGCTACTCCCAGAGTGATTCAAGAGAGTAAGTGTCCAAGGTGGAAATTGCAGTCTTTATAATGTAATCTCAGAAGTGACATACCATCATCACTTCTGCTGTTGGTCCCACAGACCAACCCTGGTGACTGGGAGGAGGGCATCCTTGGGGCCATTTGGAAGCTGACTGCCAGCCTGAGGCAAAGATGCTTTTTAAATTCCATGCCTGAGAAAACAACTAAGGAAAGAATAACTGGTTTATATGTATATAGATATACATAAATGTATAGAAATTCAAATTTCTTGGGCTTTATTTTGGTATACATTGATAAGAAAGAAAAACTTGAAGACCATGTGAATGTTAAACATAATCCAATGCTAAATAATTTCCTATAGCTGATTTGATTTATTTTGCTCCTTCTAAAATTAAATGTATACTACTTAGGATTTTTATGAGGTTATCCAGATTGAGTACTTGGTGGTGTACTGACGTTTCGGGAAAAGTGTGAAATTTCTACTCAAATAGATTCTTAAAACAGATCCTAATTATCAACTGTCACCCGGTATCTCTGCTTTTCCCTGATTTTGTACACTCCTTATCTATTTATGGCATTTGTGATGGAAGACGTCCCTCTTAGTTTCTGTCCTCTGTTCTTTTGATGGCTAAATTTCTGTGACTTCATGTTAACAGATAAAAATCTGGATAATGCCGCAGAAGCAGCTGAACAATTTAAATTGATCCAAGCAGCATATGATGTGTTGAGTGACCCTCAAGAAAGAGCATGGTGAGCTTCAAACTCTCCCACCTCTGGTAGTGTGTTTTGGGGGGAAAGTGTTAATAAAGGGCTTAAAAACTTAAAATGTTGAAGCTTTGGGTATATTCTGAAGTCACTTACTCATAAGAAATTATATGAAATGCACTTTTAGGTAGGAAAAAATCTTAGAGGTCATTTACTCCAATTATATGATTTTATAGGTGAAAAAGCAGAAAACTTGGCAACATTAGTCTTAGCTTTGACTCTTACAAAGTGGGTTCTCATTAATTGTGGTTCATGTGGTAGATGATGAGTTTGCTGATGTCAGACAAGAATATTGACTTACCCTGAAAAAAATTACAAAGTAGGGGCCTCCCTGGTAGCGCAACGGGTTAAGTCTCAGCACTGTGAAGCTATCCACAGCCATTTGCAGCATGAGTTTGATCGTCACCCAGGGAGCTGACCCATATGGTGCAGCAGACCTCTCCTACCTCGCCCGCTGCTCCCCTCAGCAGTGTACTTCAGTAGATCCACCTGTTCTGCTCCCCACTCTGTCTCCTGTGAATCCTCTCACCCCCCCCATAAATAAATATTTAGAAAATAATAAAAAATGTTAAAAAACAAATTATTTTAATGCATAATTGTAACTTTTTCCAAATAATTGCTTTCTATGAAGAAATTAACACATTGTTTGCAGGTAGTTTGCTACTACCAGTCAACGTAAAACATACAACTATGTTTCCCGCATACAATTTAAAATATTTTTGTAAGCAAAACATTATTCCCATATTACTATTCCTATAAGAAAGGATCACCACTTTCTTTAAGCCACATAGCTGGTGAGTATTAAGTCATGCTCCTACATTAAGATGCTTTTTCCAATGGTCACCTGATAATTCAATAGCATTTCCAAGCAAGATTTCTATGTTTGAAGTTCTGAGTTTTCAGATTCTCAGTGAACTTTTTGCCACTAAGCTTTAAACCCAACATAACTTTGCAAAATCCTGTTATTACAAAGAGCAGGTGGGTGTTCAGTGCTGCTGGGAAGTCTTTAGTGTGTTAAACAGCATACAGAATGGCTGGCTGTCAAGAGAGAAAGGCTATAAGGAAAAACCTTATAAAATTGTCTTTTATATGAAAATCAGAAAATCCTGAATTTTTCCCTACTCCAGGAATTTGGCGATATGGCCTCCGAAGTGCTGTTGCCCTCCCTTAAGATCTCTGACATTCTTTCCTGGTCTCCTTTTGCTGCAGCCTCTTTCCCCTGGCCCAGTGTTCCCCTGGTCTATTTATTTAAAGCCCCTGCCAGTTCACACTCCTGTTCTCTGGAGGTAAATCTGTATAGTGACAGGGAGCTGGTCTTGTCTTGTCAGTGCAGGAGACCTGGTTTTAAATCCCAATTTGATGCTTCCTGGCTTTATGATCTATATATTGCTCAGTTTCAGTTCCTGTTATATCAAACAGGATAGTACTTAACTTCACAGAGTTATTATTGGGGGGAGAGGGAGAGGTGATTGTGTTTGTGTGAAACTCCTAGATTATTTTTATGTAAACATAGGAAGAGTTATTATGGTACCTATGAATAAATTGCTAGATTACAAATGCAATAGTCTGTGAACCAGATTATATTCAGTACTGCCTCCTTTAATGATATTTCTTTCCTGTGAAAATATAACTGCCTTTCTGGGAGAGTCACAGAATGTTGCCTGACTTACTAAATTCCACAGTTGAAATGGGCTTGTACTGTACAATGTGTTAGTCCTGTCTGCCTATAGTGCACCACTAGAAGTGTGATCCAATTTTAATTAGCAGTTCTTTGAAAGATTAAGTCTTTTCATGTGGATATTTTTCTTACAATTTTTTGGTTGTGGATTGCACAGATAAAAATATACAATAATGATAGTTTGGCTGCTTCAGAGTGAGGAGTCTTTTTGAATTCCTATTTAGCCTTCACTGATAATACTAAATTTTGTTTGTTTAGGTATGATAATCATAGAGAGGCTCTGCTTAAAGGTGGGCTTGATGGAGAATATCAGGATGACAGTTTAGATTTGCTTCGCTATTTCACTGTTACTTGTTACTCTGGTTATGGAGATGATGAAAAGGTAAGATATGAACTCACTCCTAATTTCTTATCAAGTGCTTAAGTAAGGCTCTTAAACACATAGAGAATTCTTAATATTATAGAAAGTAAAACAATGCTTGTCTTGAAAACTGAAAAAACATTGCCTTCATGTTTAAACTGTCAGCCTATAAAAACCTCCAGTTGAAACCTAAATGTGCTTGCCTTGACAAGTCTTGAGTCTTAATTCTTCAGCATTAAAGTTCTACATAGTACATTTTAAAATCTTATTCTATGGCTGGATTACAAAACTACTAAATTTGTGTTTCTCTTACTGTTTGTAGGGCTTTTATACAGTTTATCGTAATGTTTTTGAAATGATTGTGAAGGAAGAGCTAGAATCTGTGTTAGAAGAGGATCCTGAGGATTACCCAACATTTGGAGACTCCCAGAGTGACTATGATACGGTAAAAGAAAAATGCATTGTCATTTTATTTGTCCCTGTATCTTTTCCCTGTTTGTTCATTTTAAAATTATGTATTCTAGTCTGGGTCCTGTGACTCTCCTTCGCTGAAGTTGCTCTCAGCTCCCTCTTAGTTTCTCCTCTTTACTTTTCACTCTTACTGATTGTGGTCCCATCCCATTCGTTTCCTCATTAAATTTGTTATCAAGAGTGATTTATTTATTCTGTAAGCCTTAAAAGGACACCCTCTCCAATTGATTAATAGTAGTGTTAAATACATTTAAAAAAAAGGTATTGCATCATTAATATTTGCTGCCTTTTAAAAAAAGATTTAAATAAAAAACTAGCATCTTACCTATTTTTTTGGTCAACAGGTAGTTCATCCTTTCTATGCCTACTGGCAGAGTTTCTGCACTCAAAAGAACTTTGCTTGGAAAGAAGAATATGATACACGACAGGCTTCAAACCGCTGGGAAAAACGAGCCATGGAAAAAGAAAACAAAAAGATTCGAGACAAAGCGAGAAAAGAGAAGAATGAACTTGTCCGTCAGCTGGTAGCTTTCATTCGTAAAAGAGATAAAAGAGTGCAGGCTCACCGGAAACTCGTGGAAGAACAGAACGCAGAGAAGGCAAGGAAAGCCGAAGAGATGAGGCGGCAGCAGAAGCTGAAGCAGGCAAAGTACGCGATGCGTGGCCGGATCCTTTTCTAAATATAGGTGGAGGGAGGTGTCAAAAGAAACCTCAGTAGGTTCCTTTTTTTAATCCTGGCCTTGGACAGTAATTTTATCTACTATGTGCAGATTTTTTTTTAATTAAATTTTTTCTTTCGGAGTCCCTTTATACTTGAAATTTTTACAAACTCTTACAGAATTTGGTAACAGCAAATGTTAGCTGAGTTCTTACGCTGTACAAGAGCCTGATCTAAATGCTTTTCTTAGAATGATTCTGCGAAGTAAGTTCTGGTTTGTATCCTTATTCTTTTGAGGGAAGGAGCAGGAGATCACATAGCTAGTACTAAATATTAGTACTAGCTAGTATTAGCTAGAACTAAATATTGAAGAGTTGGGAATTGGACCCAAGGAGTGAGTCCAGGGCTCTTTAACCGCCATGTCAGGGCACACTTCAATATTTAGTTCACATGGTGCCTTTAAGTGTGTTTGCTGCTTTGAATTTTTGATAAAGAGCACTATATCATTTTTTTTAAAATTACTTCTTAAAAATTCTACCTGCCCTTCCCCTCAGCTTTTGAAAATAGCACTTAACACTTACGATTTAAAATCATTTGAAGGCTTTTGGTAAGTGATAAAAATTATACATTTGAAACCCCTTTTTATAAAATCAACCAGATAAGAGATGTAAGTGACTTCTTCTCTTTTAACTTAGCATAGGTTCTAAGTTTTGGGAGACGCTTAAACCTAGGGGGATGGATTTTAAGTCTAAAGAGTAAAGCAAAGCTGTGCGGAGGTGTGCCTGTCGGTGTCCATGAGCCTGTGCTGTGTGTTTAGGCTGGCAGAGCAGTACAAAGAGCAGAGCTGGATGACGGTGGCCGATTTGGAGAAGGAGCTCAGGGAGATGGAGGCGCGGTATGAAAAGGAGTTTGGAGATGGATCCGGTGAAGAAGACATGGAGGAGGAACAAGACCCCAAGGATGGACAGGATGGTAACTTCCTCTGTTCCTTAGGAAAAGTTAGAAAACAAACGTTTTTGTGTCCTCCAGGCACTGAGAGGTGCCAATAAAGGGCCCAGAGGACATGGGGGTTGATGAAAACCTGGAGAACACCGAGGATGCAGCCTATTATTGCTGTGTGTGTGTTTGAAGGGATGCCAGAAGCCTGAATTTTTATCTTACTATTTTAAATGTGATGAAATGAAAAACAGTATGGTATGGGCCAAACAAAGGTAGTCCACTTGAGTAGTCTAATTTCAGTACTTTGGTTAACAGACTCTTTTTCTGACCTTGTTTTAAAAATTTGTGCTTCAAGCTGTGTAATTAATTGACAAGTGTAATGTTGACTGATTATTAAAAATGTAGTTAAGCTGTAGGTCAAGTTTTAATAGAAACTTTTCAGAAAAGCTGATGTACTGTACAGAGGCCTACATGGAATGTATAAACCCTTCCTCCCGTTGCTGACGTTGTGCAGGGCTCTCGCTCGGTCTGCTATATCGCGTCTCTCCCCTCTGCTGCTTTCACTAGGCACGTGGCTATTTATATAAAGCACTGAGAGTATCTGTGCCTGATTTCCCCCACTGCCTCTAGCTGTTCTGTGAGGGGTAAAATTGAGGGGTCTAAACATTGTTTATCAGTTCTACTGATAAAATTGATAATGTAGTTTTTCAGACTTACTGCCTAAATAATATGACAAACATTTATTTAAAATGTTTAGGAAATGAACTATATTAGTTAGAAGTAGTATGTGTGATGCTGCCTTGTAATTATAAAGCACTCTATACATATGAGGTGGCATTGATTAGTTTTAGAAGTTATGAAGTACTTTCACATATTTACACAGTACTCAAAAGTAGGTCTTGCTTGTAGTTCCCACCATTTTACTGATGAGGAAACTAATATCTGAGAAGCTAGGCCTTTTGAGCATTTTTAGATTACTATTTTGATTTCACATCTAAAATCCCTTATTAACTACTGGATTAAGCAAAGTTTACTTCATGTATGTAATATTGAAAGTGTATACATGCTTGGGAAATAACATCATACACTAAACATTAACACTAGATGGGATGTGTTGTGAATGTTTGTGACCGCAGTGAGAATGTTCATCAGGATCGGATTAACATTACTTATTATAAAGAGCCAAGTAATAGTTTACTTGTTTACTTTTATAAAGATAGAAAATGAAATGTTCAGAGACTTTCCATTGAACTTTTTAGTTGTTAAAAGTATGTGGACTATACTGCTAGTAATTATTTTGTCATAATAAAGCCTCAAGTTTATGAAAAATGAGTTGGTAAAGACCAGTGTTAAACTTCATGCGAAATGTGCGCTCGTGTGACCCATCTGTTCAACGAAGGTGGAATGTCGTTAGCTAAGTTAACTGACATACTTAAGAGTAGATTACGGTTGTACATGTGTTTGAACCAAATGTTACTCAGGGAGTAGACTGAAAAAACCCCCGTTGAAAATAGTGCTTCATGGTAGAGCTATGATGGTGGTGGTTGATTTTCTGTCCTTAGCTCACATCCAGGACTTTGAGAATTTTGGGGGCTCTTCTAAGAAGACTTATAAAAGAACTTAAAATATAAAGTGATTTATTTGGGAATATTCCCTCATAATTCAGTGCGGCTTTTTAAAGACCAACTCAAATTCTGATAACAATTTTTGGTAAAGACGTACAGAATTTGGGTTTCTAATAAAGAGAGATGATTTGTTAACAGGTTTTCCTTTTGTGCGCGTTGGGATTCTGACTTTAGGCTTCTTTCTCATAGGTCAAGATAGTGATGAGGCCGAGGATGCTGAGCTTTATGATGACCTTTACTGCCCAGCGTGTGACAAATCTTTCAAGACGGAAAAGGCGTAAGTATAATACCTTTGAATTCTCCTTTTCTTCTGAAGGGAAGTATAACAGTGTGAAAGTCCAAGGTGGTGGCCACTGGCTCACGTGTCATCTTAGAGAATTTCTCTCCAACAGGGGAGGAGGAGAATTTTTGCCAGCAATTAGGCCTGTTGTATTGATTCTCACTCATCTCAATATTGCTGTGTGGTAGCTGATTTTAAATATATGTTTTCCTGTATATATGTGGCTTGTTTGGGCAGGGAAGCGTAGTCACACAGGCAGGGAGGCTAGACCAAAACTACTCAACTCATCTCTTCTGTTAGTGGCAGACTCACCTCCAGTCTTCACACTCCCATGCAAGCCACTTCTGCAAGATTAGGCATTCTGACTGCCTCCTGGCTGCGGTATATTTGCTGATGTGCAGGGCTATGGGAATAGCAATGAAGAAAGAAATACTGAAAATAAAGCCATTTTAAAGAGGGGTAGAGGATATGGGTTCTCTCTGAAGGAGAATTTTAGTGGGAAGAATAGCAGCCCAAACTAGAAAACCAAAATCTGCACAGATGAGATAAAGTTGATAGTGACACAAGTTTCCTACTTTCTAGTCTTTTTACTTAAGTGTTGTTAGAACTCTTTTGTGAAGTGTCGTGTAGTCCATAGATCAACTGAAATAGACATTGCTCATCGAGTTTCAGACAGAAGGGTAGAGAGGTGTCTGAACTCACATTGAGGGTGGTGAGGAAAGGGACCCCCTCATAAGAAAGTGAAAAAAAGCTGTTGAAAAAAAGCAAAAGGAGGTAAACTGCTTGTGAATTTCAAGCCCTCGTCACCATTTCTCATGCCCAGGTGATCTTCCTTTTTGAAGTTAGAATGTTGTCCTGGCCCCTCGAGACCCATTGCACAGCCCGAAACATATGAGCACCTAGTACGTGCTCGATGATTAAGAGGAAACAGCAGAGAAGACTTGTATTTTAAGAAATAGTAAATTCTCCCCAAAAAAGTGAATCTGGAGGATATGGTAAAAAAGCACATAGTCATAGGCTTCCGTTGTACTTTTAATGCCTAAGAAATTCTGACGGTGCTGTTACAGTGTCACTGACATTTTGCTTATTAGCCAATGGGACAAGAGTAAATTTTAACTTGCTTGCACTAATTCAGGAGCTTATTTGTGCACATACGAATTAACTCTGTGGGAGTTACTCACATAAGATTGTTCTTTTAGCATGAGAAATCATGAAAAATCGAAAAAGCATCGGGAAATGGTTGCCTTATTAAAACAACAATTGGAGGAGGAGGAAGAACACTTTTCAGGACAACAAGCTGACGAAAATTCATTAAATGCCGATTCTGAAGAAGAAATCGAAGATACACCAAAACAAAAGTACTTTTAAAATAAGTTACTAGACATTTATCACATCTAGAGATTGCATTTAAACGCTGTTTTATGTCTCAAAAAAGGTTATTCTACATTTTGCCAGTTAAGGAAACTCATTATAGTATTGCAGGGGTTAAAGATAGGATGTTAAATGTAATTTTTACAGAATATATTATGAGTGTATTTATAAGCAGTTTTCAACCTAGACGATTGATAGGCTAATTACTGTCACTTGGACCCTGTTACGATTTTCTGACATGGTAATGTGACTATTTTCTTTTTCTTTTAATGTTTTATGATATTAAATATATTAAACATTTATTTCCCTTTCTGTCACTGGTGTTTGAATATTTTTTCTTTATTTACAAATTCGAGTATTGACATTTTGATTTATTTTTATTCCTAGGCTTTCTAAGAAACAGAAGAAAAAGAAACAGAAACCAGCACAGGTATGTCAAAAAGTTTTAGTAACATTAAAAATCAAATATAATAGAGTACTCTTGTTCAGTATGTAATTTTATGTTGATTGTAGAACAGATTAAAATCGTTGAAAATATTTTTTTCAGTGTTTCCTTCCCCCCCTTCTATTTATGTACCTAATTTATTCATTACTATTGTCATTGTGTTTACAGTTTTTGCATGTGGAATTCCCATAATATGAATTTGCTGAATGACTTTGTTAAAAAAAAATCTGGGTTTCACTCATGTGGTATATGAAGAAAACAACACAAACAAAGTAAAACAAAGATAAACTTTGGACCCATAAGACCAGTTAATGAAACCAGAAGGGAAGAAAGAAAGGAGTGGGTAAAATAGTAAAAGGGACAATGGCATAGTAAAGAATAAAATTGTAGTGAGCTTAATATGGACAATGGCATGGTAAAGAATAAAATTGCAGTGAACTTAATATGTACTGCATGAGCACCTGTAACTTATGTGATGTTACAATGCCATGTCATGTCAGTAAAAGAAAATATATATCTAGACATAGGTGATAGAAATTTTAAATCAAAACAGCAAAGTCAGACATACATGAAAATTACTGATTTCATATAGGGAGACTGATTATTGACTGAATTTATTCAGCCAACAACATACATAAATGTTTGCAAAGGAAACATTAGGTTAGATACTTGTAATGTTTGTGGTTTTTTAAAAAATGCTTGTTTGTATTAGAAATTTAAGTAGTTGAATATTTCACAGCTGGGCTCCAAATTCAGTCTTCAAGAGTTATTTTAAATAAAAGAATTATGTTTTGTATGTAAATTACAGTCTTATGGATGTCTTTGAACTTACGGTGACAAAGAATTTACTAGGACCCTAGAGGGAGTGGTAGTTCTAAAAGAAGTGGAATTGATTTCTCGTTCTAATAAAACCTAGTTATCTTAGTTAATGTTAAATATAGGTCTTTAAAAAACTAAAAATGCTTTTAACAGAACTTAGGTAACACTAATACTTTCATAAAACTTTAGATGTGATTTATTTTTCCAATTGAAGATAATGTATTTGATTTTTGTTTCATCTTCAAAAAATGAAGAGATGCGAGTTAATCACTGTTAAAATTGTGGTGTTGGGACCTTTGGCTTTAGTTGTAAAACCAGGTAGCGTTGTACGTGCCTTTTATAAAATGACTCTTGCCATCTTCTGCCCAAGACTCTAGCCATTGGTTTAGGACACTTTCTCCTCTGCATTATTAGAACCACTAGAATAAGGACAAAATGAAGTGGAGAGGACTTTATACTAACCCAAATCTATCACTTTTCAAGTGATAGAGCCTTTGCTTTAGGTGACTGCTTTGTCCTCTAAAGCTGTATTCCTTTATTTGCCTTGTTGAGATTTTTTTTTTTAAAGATTTTTTATTTATACATACAAGCTGGGGTACAAGCCAGAGCTGTGGGGCGGCGAGAGGGTTCACCAGAGACAGAGCGGGTAGCAGAACAGGCAGATCAGAAATACACTGCTGAGGGGAGCAGCGGGCGAGGCAGGAGAGGTCGGCCGCACCATGTGGGATTCTTCCTGGCCGGGTGTCGAACTCGCGTCGCTGCTGCCGACAGCTCCACAGCGCAGCGCTTAACCACTGCGCCACCGGGGAGGCCCTGCCTTTTGAGATTTTTGATTAGGTCAGGGAGAAAAGGCTCAGTTCAGGTCTAGTTTTATGCAGCACTTTACTTGGTATTTTCTAAACTCTTTTTGAAGGGGAAGGTAATGAGGACTCATTTGCTGTTAGATTAAAGAATAGGAGACAGCAAATACTGAGAATTGTGAAACTTCAGATTGGAGTTTTTTGTAAGGTCAAAAAATTTGAGTACAACAAAAAAATTATAAAAGAAATCTCAAAAAACAGAAACAAATGACCCTGATGACTGAGAGGAAGAAGTAGTCTGTGTAACTTTTGAACTCTGCTCATGGAAAGATCACCTTCCATGGGATATAAGGTCAAAATTAACTGCAAAAAATAAAACCTTCAGTTTTTTTTTAGTAGATATTTTGGTGTTATCATATGGACTGTAGAATAGAGCAAGTGAGTAAATGTATTAATATTGTCAGGAACGAGCTTCTCTTGTAGGAGAGGGAAAATACGAAGATTGAGCTTTGTCCACCACTGGATTGAGCAGTCCATCATTGTAGGGTTGGATTGTAATTGAAGATGTGATATGGGCTCAAGATTTAAAAAAATAAGTGCAGACCTCTCCCTGGTGGTGCAGGGGTTAAGTCTAAGCACTATGAAGGTATCAGCAGCAACTGCAGCTCAAGTTTGCTCCCTGGCCAGGAAGCTGACCTACATGGCGCAGCAGGCCTCTCCTGTCTCACCTGCTGCTCCCCTCAGCAGTGTATTTCAGTAGATCTGTCTGTTCTGCTCCCCACTCTGTCTCTGGTGAATCCTCTCACCCTCTGCACTTCTGGCCTGCACCCCAGCTCTTGTATGCATAAATAAATAAAGATATAAGTGCATTGACACTGGGTGCTACGAGGACTTAGAAGTCACGATACCCCAGTTACAATGAGTATTCCTGGTGCACATATCTGATTTCTAAATCCCCATCCCCAGTTCAAGGCGAGAGGATTTGGCCCTTGAAGAAAGGACTGTTTCTGGGGCTGGGGCAGGGAAAGTAAAGTGAAGTGGATCCCTTTATGCGTGAAGCTACAAAGGTATTTAAAACTTGGTGGGGATACATCAGAAGTAACTAGGAGCCAGCTTAAGAGCCTGTGTAATTTGGAGAAACTCAAGTCATCAAAAAGAATAATGGTGATAGATTTTTACATATGCATTTTGTTTTTTAAAAATCATCTATACTGAGGGTAAAAAAGAGAAAATTAGAGGAAGGAGATGAATAGAAACATTTTATCCCAGAAGAACTTGAGTAGAAATGGAAAACTCACCTATTCTGCATCTAATTGCGTAATAAATGGTTCCCACAAGAATCATCAGTACGTGTTAGATCCATTGGGTGAAAGTTAATAGGGAACAGGATTCAATTAATCTCAAAGTAACACTACAAATTATTATTTTTTAAGATTTATTTATTTATGCATACAAGCTGGGTGTAGGCCAGAGGTGTAGGGAGTGAGAGGATTCACCAGAGACAGAGTGGGGAGCAGAACAGGCAGACTGACTGCTGAGGGGAGCAGTGGGCAAGACAGGAGAGATCTGCTGCGCCATGTGGGAATCTCCCTGGCTGGGTATCGAACTCGTGCTGCAGTGACTGCTGATAGCTTCATAGTGCTGCAGCTTAAACTGTTGCACCACCAAGGAGTCCCCGACACTGCAAATTATTAATTAAAAATGGGAAAAGGTACTTTACTGTAGGAAAATCTATCAGTTCTACCTTCACTCAAGGAGCAGGTTTAAATCACTGAAAAATGGAACAAACTGGCATTTTGCCTCATGATGTATTGAGGACACAGAATTATCTTTGTATTATTTTTTTAAAGATTTATTTATTTATGCATACATGAACTGGGGTGAGAGGATTCACTGGAGGCAGAGTGGGGAGCCGAACAGGCGGATTTACTCAAATACACTGCAGAGGCGAATAGCTGGCGAAACAGGAGAGGTCGAAACAGGAGAGGTCTGCTGCACCATGTGGGTCAGCTCCCTGGCTGGGGGTAGAACTCATGCCAAAGTGGCTGGTGATAGCTTGATAGCACTGAAACTTTAACCCTTGTGCCACCAGCAAGCCCAGATCTTTGTATTATTTCTTGCTAGGAATGTTGAGCCTAAATTTTATGTTAAGGAAACAATCAGAAAAGTCCAACTATGGGACATTTCACAAAACAGTCATCAAATGAGTATCATAAAAAACAAAAACAGGGCACTTGTTGTGCCCTGGTGGCACAACAGGTTAAGTGCAGCACTATGGAGCTCTCCGTGGCTGCGGTGCAAGTTCGATGCTTGGCCGGGGAGATTCCCACATGGTGAAACAGACCTCTCCTGCCTAGCCCGTTGCTCCCCTCAGCAGTGTATTTCCGTTGATTTGCTCCCCACTCTGTCTCTGGTGAACCCTCTCACTGCCCCACGCCTCTGGCCTGCACCCCACCTTATATGCAAAAATAAAATAAATCTTTTAAAAAAAGGTAGGAATATTAGAATAAGATGAAGAGTTATAGAATAAAGAAGATTAAAGAGATGGGACATCCAAATGCAACATGTGGTCCTTGATTATATCCCCTATCCAGAGGTTACTGAAGAAAAGGTTGGAATGTGAATGCGGATAAAATCAGTGTTAAATTTTTGACTATGGGGGCCTCCCTGGTAGCACAATGGGTTAAGTGCAGCACTGTGAAGCTATCCAGAGCCACTGCAGCACGAGTTTGATACCCGACCAGGGAGAGTCCCACATGGTGCAGCAGACCTCTCCTGCCTCGCCCACTGCTCCTCTCAGCAGTGTACTTCAGTCAGTCTGCCTGTCTGCTCCTCACTCTGTCCCTCATGAATCCTCTAACCCCCCCACCACCTCTGGCCTGCACCCCAGCTTGTATGCATAAATAAATAAATTTAAAAAAATTTTTTTGAGTATGAGGAACTTCTGTGGATATGGAGGGGAGGTCTTAGGAGATGTGTGGTGTCTGCTGTCTGCCTGCACCTTACTTTTAGGTTTAGCGCAGGCCTGCATAGTTGTGTGTGGAGAGAGAGTGAGACAAAGGGAGGAAGGGAGAGAGAAGGCAAATGTGGCAAAGTGTGACCCAAAACAAACTCAAAAGTACTTGTACTTGGTGAAGGTATATTTGCCAGGTATCTTTCTTTTACAATGCCAGTTTCTTTTTCTTTTTTTCACAATGAAGTAATGGTTGCTTATTAAGATCATTTGGAAAATATAGAAATGCATAAATATCATTCCTAATTCTGCCTGTAGATAATACTTAACATTGAATTCTAATCAGATTAACATCTGTGTGATTTTTCTGGCATTTTGACTAATATGTCATACTTTTATTTCCACATAATTGAAGCAGTGTTTGGAAGCATGATTTTAAGAGTTTCTTAATATTCCATCATGTATTCATTCAACCATTCACCTTTGGACATTTGGGTTGTTTCCAGTTTTTAATTGGAATTAATATTTAAATCATTTTTCTGTAAGAACATTCATATGCTTGTATTATCTGCTTTCCCTTTTTAGTTCTTGATGATGTATTACTAATGTGCTTATGGCACATTATCATTGTTTATTTTAACTATTTGGCACCATAGCATAAGAACCAGTTTTATAGTATTTATTTTGAAATGGCATGATTATTTTATTACCTAGAATTATGATGATAATTGCAATGAAAACGGAACTGGAGGAGTAAAGGTTGATGCAGAAGGCACCAACTTAAATCAAGACAATGCCAAAGAATTAGAAGTTACTTCCCAAGAAAATGTCAGTGTCACAGATACTGTCGAACTGTTTGATAACCCAAAAAGTGAAGCTAAAAGGTGAGCCAGAGTTGCATGTTGTTTTCTAAGTGCTTGATACTGCTAGAAAGGACATTTTTTCATATCAAGAAGATCTCTTGATTGATAAGTAAGTTAGTATCTGTGACTTACGCATCTACCCAGGCATTATGCTGTGTATACAGGTGAAGCATGTTGCAATGAGAAGGCTAGGGCATGACCCAGAAGAATGAAGATTGATACAGGTTTTGTTTACCTTGTCCTGCGAAGGTTCTTCTCTTGTCCTGGATCAGTAATCCGTGACTCTCACAGGAGCACGAGGTCATGGGTGATGCTGCGCCCCCTGGCCTGGCGCCATTACCTGAATCTTGGTGCTCATCTTGACGGCTCATGGCCGTCTTCTGTGCTCACCCCACAGGGCGTGACCTCACGATAGGTGTCTGCAGCTTGGGGCCTTCCTACTCAGGGAGCCCAGAATCCTGGTGCTGCTCCAGGCCATGGTGGTTGGCTCGGGGGCAGTCTCAGGGGAGGTAGCCATATTTTTTCCTCTTCTTGTCTTATGACTTTGTCCCCATTCTCCTCTGTTCATCTGGAACACAGAATAATTTCTTTCTCCTTAAGGAACGATGTGAATGATAAGTAGCCTTAGGTCCCTGTCATTAAAAGGCCATGGTGAACAAGGGTTCTGGTGACAAGTCAAGTGGGAGCCTGGGTTGAGAATGCTGACAGTGGGGCAGCGGTGAAGGTGTGGGGCAGCTCCGGGTTTAGGGGGTTTGAGTGGCTTCAGCATGGGACACGCATCATCCACGCCTAGAATAGGGCTGTCCTGTAGGAAAAAAAGACGGGGGACTCCACAAGCAGGTCTTGTGGGAGCCTGGAAGCAGGTGTAACATACAGTGTGATGCTAGGTGTTTATTCCCAGTTTCTGAATGAAGAAACTGCGTCTTGAGACTTGCTCAGGTTCAAGAACCTGTGTTTTGGGGAACTGCACTGTCAGATTATTTGTGAGTCCTACTGGTTGGCAGTGAAGATGCTTTGCTTTAATAAGTGGATTATTAAGCACTTTGCTTTTTTTACAAAAAAACTAAAAATTAAGAGATATTTTAGGGGTCTTGTTTTAACTTGTATTTCAACGATTTTAAGTTAATTTTTGTGCCAAATTTATAGCTGTTCATTTAAGATGTGAAAATTACTAACTTGTACATTAAAATTAATGAATTAGTTTTTTAAATGCCTCTCATTCTTTGGAGTTTTCTTAAGAACGAGATGACAGCTAGTAGGGGATTGTGCTGAATTCTTTCATTTATTTTTCAGCATTCCTAAACCCAAAGGAAAGAAAGCCAAAGAGATGAAAAAATCTGTCAAAATACCTGCTGAACCACAAACAATGGTAGGTCAGAAGCACATTTGCATCATTGCACTGAGCCTTGTGTTAGCAGTGTAAGCTAGACAGAGCCTAAAGAAGTGAGTTTGTATTTGGTGAGCCTTTCTGCACCTGCTGCTAAGGCCTGACTCCATCAGTGGTTTTGTTTTGACAAAACTAGAATTTATTTATATGTGTGCCACTGTCATTTTTTTCCTTTAAAGTAAAAGAAGCCCATTTGAAATAAACAGACTGTACCAGAACAATCACTGATTTCTTTTGCCACTTTGAAACTTAAAACTTGGTCTAATTTGTGTGTACATGCCACTGAATATGTCAGCATTCTAAAAGTTGCTGTTGTTGGTTAATGGGGCCTGGGTTCCAGAAACAGCAGCCTCTGTTGAGCCTGTCTTGGTAGGTGTCCGTTTTGTTAAAAGATCTTCATATTGCTTGTTTGTTTGATGTTTAATCCCTACAGGAAAATTTTACTCTCAGTTATAACACTTGCCTTTATTTTTATTTATTTATTTTTTATTTTTCTGCTCCTTCTCAGGGTGATGTTCTTATCAGCTGCACAACCTGCCATAGTGAATTTCCATCCCGGAATAAACTTTTTGACCATCTAAAGGCCACAGGTCATGCAAGAGCACCTTCGTCGTCATCCTTAAGCAGCGTGGCAAGTAGTCGAAGCAAGAAAGAGAAACGTAAAAACAGATAGAAATTCTGCCAACACTTTTACTTAGTCATTGTCGCTAGATTTTGAAACCAAAAACTGAACTGAAACCACCTAAAGAGTTAAAATTTCAGTGATCTGCAATTTATTGCATTGTGGAAGATTATTTTTTATCTGTAAAAAACATTTTTTTGTTTAATATATATTTTTTAAACATTTCATTAGTGATTGAATTCTACTTTTGCCATCTGAATTGACTTGAATGTCTCGAACAGGTAAATATTGTAAAGTATACATTCTTGATTTCTGTTGGCTCTTGTGGATAGAAATGTACAGGGAAAATTAAATTATTTTAACACTTACAAATGCTCCTTTCTATTTTGTGAATTTCACATTATCTATTTTTATATGATTCAATGCTTTTGTATATTATGACGCTTCATGATCTGTTAAAGACACAACATTTTAAAGTGAACATCGATTTTTTTTTCCCACCCAAAAGCATGACTCCAGTTCAAGTTTTAAAATTATTTCTAAATGACCTTTGTTGAGTGCTGTATTTTTTTCCCTCTCAAGGCCAGTGATAGAAAAACTAAGGTTTATGGTTGTTCTTGAAGAATAAGATCTCTTTGAGGTTCGACTGTTGATTTGAGATTTTGTTGTTAATTATCAACAGGATCTATCCATTTCCTCCTCTGATTTGAATTGTGGAGGTGGAAGCAAATTAATTTACATGGCACTTCCTCCTCAGCACGGTGGCAGCTGTGAAGCCTGATGGCTAAGGTAGCAGATGGTTCAGAATTTATACCGAGTTTCACAAATGATGTGTCTGGCTTGGAGGTCCCATCGCCCCCCCTCCCTCCCCACTGTTTTCAGAAGTTTTTTACTTTGTTTCTTTCCGTCCAGTGTGGAAAAGATTTTAAGGAAACAATTTTTGAAAAGATGCTTATGCATCTGTTCTATAGCAAAGTTGAATATTGTGTAAAAGTATGGGAAATTGTCGTCAGTGATGTAGTCAAGTTGTGTGGATCTCGGTAAGTGATGAGTCAGTTTTCAGCTGGATTAAATAAGCAATTCCAAGGGTCTTGTAAGAAACTTTGACCTCACTAGCTTGAACTCTACGCTTTCTGTTCAGCAGAGTTAATTCTCCTTACACCCTTGATTCTTCCATGCTGTGCTCACTCTAAGCGCTGGAGTTGGGCCGCCAAGGCCTCTCTGAAAGCCGCCTACGGAACAGCGATGGTGCGGACCAGACCCTGAGATTCACTTAAAAACTCATATTTGAACCTTGAAAGTTTTTCTTTTCCATTTAGAAATAGAAAATGTAAAAGGTATTTTCTTCGCCTTCTTTCCTTTCTGTTTCTAAATCGTACCAATAGTTCTCCTTAATTGTGTTTCCTCCCTTTCTTGATCCCTTCAGGGGGAAAAAAGTCAATTTTGTATCTTCCAGTCTCCTCCTCCTAGGCTTCATTTGAGTCCTCTCTATCTTCCTTCAATTTGAACCAGATGAAATGGCCATGATTATAAATAGAAAATTAATGACACGAGGACATAGTCACGTGTTAATAGTATGAAGTAAAAAGCAAGGCATCCTCTTGAAAGCCCGGAAGTGTCCTACAGATTCTCTGAGACCTTTACTTTGTCTTGCGCTGACCATGCAGGTATTTAATATGCTTCTCCTTCATGTGGGCATTGATTGGGGTTAATTGTCATTTTTATTCTGATTGACAAAAATCAACCATAATTTTCAAGGGATCTTCATCAGCTGTGATTGGAAATCACCTCATTTGTAATCCTCTGTGTAGATGAATCCTGATGAATCATCTAACTTCCTGAAATTCATTTTTCTTAACTCTAACACAGTTCTTAACATAACAATATTGTCTCCACTTATTATACAGGATTATTATGAAGGTCAAATAAAATAGTTATATGAAAGTGGTTTTAAAATACAAGAACTATACAAAATGTTGAATTTAAATGAGCAGGCTTTCAGTTAAGATGTTTGCAGACAAGAGTATACATGTTGGAGTGGATATGTGTTACGTTTTATAGGAATTTGTTTCTTAATGTGCTTCTGAACAGGGAAACTAACATACATGTATTCTGCCACCAGTGAAATGGTATTTTGATGAACCACATTCAGTTTTGTTTGTATGAGACAAAGCAGAATATTTTAAAATAGCACATATTTTATATTGACCTATTGAAAGGTTGACAGTAACTACCTGTCTTGATTGAAATGAGCTCAGATGTGGAAATTGCATAGAATGAGGGTGCTGGGAGAAGAGGATTAGGGGAAATTCTGTTTTCTTTTCATAATTTATTCAGTGGTGCCAAAAACTGGAATTTTCTATAAAAGCCTAGTGAGTGAGACTTCTCTTTCAAAATAGGAGCATTGTATCTTTAACAAAGCACAGAATTGGAAAATAGAAATCCATTAAAATGAAAACATCTGTGGTACAATAGGCACCATATGAAAAAAATCTCAGACCAAGAGAGAATGTTTACAGTACATATAACTGACAAGGGATTAGTACCCAGATTACATTAAAAAACAAAAGAACCATCTACAAATCAACAAAACGTGATGGTTGTGCAGCTATACTGCAGTTCTCAAACTTTTTGTTTTGAGGCCTCTATGTTCTTGAAAATGGAGAACCCCAAAGAGTTTTTGTGTATGCAGCTTATATCTAATTGATATCTCTTCTTTTAAAATGAAAATTGATGTAGTTTAAATTTTTGATTATTAAAAATGGTGTTAAATAACAATGATGGAAAATAACTTTTCAAACCAAAAGTTTAGTGAGCAGAGGCATTGTTTTACATTTTTGCAAATATCTAATGTTTTGCTTCATAGAAAAGCTCGCTTATATCTGCCTCTACAATCAGTCTTGCTCTGTGTCTTGGTTAATGAAGAAAGCTTTACTTGGATAGATAATTGAATACATAAAGGCCTTGTAGACCCCTGCTAGGTCCCCCACACTTAGAACTAATGCGTTAGAAAAATGGGTGAAATACATGAACAGAAAAAACTTGAATAGTTAATGTGGAAAGATGATTATTGTCACTGATTATCAGGGAAATGTGACTTAACCATTATTTCACGCTTTCAGATTGGCAAAGGTAAAAAGTTGTACAAGTGTGTTGGTGAGGATGGAGAAATGGGAACTCATTTGTTTCTTCTTTTGGAGTAATTGGTTCAATTGCTGATGTCTTAGGAAAGTTGAACATATGTATGCCCTATGACCCCCCCCCCCCCGCCCCCAGTCCAGATAGACATGTAGAGAGTCTCCAGCGCCGCAGCCTGGGCTGCACAAGTCCACCCCACTCCTGCTGAATGAGGATCTGCAGTTGAGAGTTCTGAGGTGATTCATCAACTCCTTACAGCTTAAGGGGTGGTACTTTGGGAACCAGGCACAGCTGCACAGGGAGACTTACCAGGGTGTACAGCTGAATTGTTTGTATCTAGGGACAGCTGGATGCCCTAAATGTCCATGAACATGAAAATGATTAAGTACATTTCAGCCAATTTGTAAGTTGGCAATCAAGCTGATAAATGAGCATCTGTAAAATCAGTGTGGAATAGCCCTTGAAAAAGCATTGAATGAAAATAAGCTGTCAGAAAATGAAATGTATGCCATGTATACAGTTCTAAGAAATACCATGTGGTGTTTTTGTAGCGAAAACAGAAACATAATAATAAAGACATCATCGGAAAAGTAATGGCCGCTGGAAAGGAAGGGAGAGGAGTTGAATAGGGTGGTGTGGCAGCAAAAGGAGCTTCAACTGAGTCCATTTTTGAAAGACCTGAAGGAAAATGCTAGCATTTGTTAGTTCTTAATGGTGGGTACAAGGAGTGTTACTCTGATTTTCATGAAATACTTCAGACAATAATGCAAACTAATGTTCCACTTCAGGTTAGCGTAATACACAGCCACATGAAAGGCCAGATAAAGGGATTTAAAATCTTTTATTCCTAGCATGTTCCCTAAGCACACTGGCAGCCTATTACTTGGATGTCGATATTCATTCTCCTCCCTTCCTTTCTTAGAACTCTGATTTCTAGCTGAGCCCAAAACCACGTAGAATATAAAGATGACCTCAGCCTCTTGTACTAGATGGTCATCTGGCCATTGATCTGAGCCATTTTCGAGACATTGCCTTAAAGATGTGGGATGTCCTCATTCACCCTGTTCTATGTAAAGAGGTTCTGTTCAGCAGGGCTCAAGTCAGCCCCCAGCAGGGGCCGGGAATCCAGCAAAAGCACAGGAGCTGCAGTCACCACGAGCCCCAAACTGCAATCCTCTGCACGCGGAAGCAGTGAACACCCACATCATGTCAGGGGGGCCTCTGTTGTTAGGCACCTTCTGTCACAGGTGACTGACCCTGGTTGATTCACATTTCAACTTGTGTGCAATTAACTGAAAAAGAGGAGTGGCAAGGACATTCATGGGTTCTTAACTGACAGATCCTAGGCCAAATTCCAGTGCCGATGTTAACCATGACCTTGGGCAATACATTTAAACTCTTTTAAGCCTTTTTAAAAATCTGTAAAATGGGCATGAGACCAAACTTGCAGATTTGTAAAAGATTAAAGCTCTTCAGTGTGAGCATCATGCTTGACACATAGGCATTCATTAACTGTTAGCTTGTATTTATTTTCAATAAACTGCTTATAATTGTCTTGCTTATTTTATGGCTTCAGTTTCTGAAATAATCTAAACAATGAAGTGTTCATTTGTAGAGAAATCTGTGATTATGTTGATCCTATAATATATATATATTTAAAAATAATATTGTATATATTGAAATTCTGGATAAACATTGTAACAGCTGAATCTGAAAATAAGTTATTTCAGTGTGGTTTGCATGACACCAATGGAAACTGTCTTGAAGATCAGTGGTCCTTCATTATGTGAGGAAGGCTCACTGTATTTGTTTAGATAATTACTTTGCCATTAAAGCCTGTCAGGGTCCCCGAGATCACTTACATCCTTTCAGATGCCACCTGCCTCCTGAAAATGGAAAAGGCTCAAATTATCCTTTGCTTGCCTTCATGCTCCCTGTATTTTTTCCCTCATCTTAGGCTAAATTCCTGCAGGGGGAAGTGTTTGGGTCAAAGCTCATCCTTTGAAAATGTTGGTCTGCATTGCCAGGTTATCCTGTGCTCTATCCATAGGACATGAGTCTTCAGTATGGCAAGGCCAAACCATAAAACTGTTTATAGCATATTTTAAAGAAAAAAACCGTGAACTAAGGTTAAACTTGAAAGAATTGAAAATAGTTGCGAGTGACTCCATTATCTTTTGATAGGTATATCTATCTGATATAGAGCAGGAGGGGCACTAAAACCGGCCAAGGGCACTGCCCAAATTGCTTACCGGTCACTATCCTAGTTCTGCACCCGCACGCACAGTTGCAATACTACTCAGGCTTAGGGAACAATAATAATGGGATTTATTTAACAAACCACGGAAAAACAATGAATCACTGAGACCAAGAAATGGCCATTTACCTCACTCAAAGCAATGTCCAGTCCTTTAAGGTCCAAATAAATAGCGAAGGTGGCGTCTTCCTGCCACTGAAGACGGAAGCTCCTCCCCCGAACAGTGGGTCACGTGTCCAAGATGGCGTCTTCCTGCCACTGCAGACATGCGGCAGCCAGACCAGCAGCCAGACTGCAGGCTGGGTTTCAACTCATGAGGACGACATAGGACACAACTGGAGATGTTCCCGGGGCTGCTGTGATGCCCCAGCACAGCACCAGGCCAGCAACACTCTGAACAGCAACTACAGTGGCCTGACGGCCCCACAAACGGCTGCACTCACGCATTTCAGGAAGGCACCCGGCTCCAGGCCTTTGCCTTCTTTCCTCGGCTGGAGCAGTAACAAAACTGGGAGCAGTTTCCATTGCTCGGCTACTCGCAAACACTTCAAACTTTTCCTCTTGAAGATTGGCGTGGTGGGTGCCAAAGTCGCTAGCACCAAAGTCACTGAAGATTCCAAAAATGCTCAATCTGGAACTATATCCTGGGGGCTCAAAAGCTCCTCGTGGCTGATTCCCAAACTCTCAACAATAGCGACTACATCTCTCTGGCTGCTGGATCTCCTCTAAATCAAGGTGGCTGAATCTCCTTCATTGTCTTCCTCCTTCCCTTTTATTTCTTATCACTCTCCATCCCAAACTGCAATACCTTTTAGTGTTTTCCCTGGGGCTATCTATCCTCATCAACAACCCCTCCAGGGGGCACCACCTATACCGGACTTTGGGCTCAGCCCTGGTTACATATCCACCAGTGATATCAAGATACTCTCTTTGTGGCAGCTGCGGCCAGCCTTCAGTGGGGACAGGCTGGATGACACCTTCTCCACAGTATCCAAGACCAACCAAATATGGAGGCATCGAATGTAATTCCAGAATGTTAACATACATGATGAAACATCTTAATCATTTCAAGCATTTAGCCCTTGGGACCTTTGCTGAACAAAAAACCAAGGTAATGGTGGCCAATGTTGGAGATGTTTTTCGAGGACATGGTCCCGTTTTGCCAACAGCAGTCTGTGTAAATGGAGCCATCTCACTTCTCAGGGAACTCCCTGCCAGAGAAGTTGGAGGTACCCTCTGGGTGGCAAGGAGGGGGTACTCAGACACAGTTCTCTCACTGAACATTGTCTTATTGGTGCTGCAAGCATCTGCTTTCTCTCCAAACTTGAATCATGTTCAAGCAGTGCTGATGCATATGGTAAATCACTGCAAGGAGTTTTGAGAAGGTCCCCTATCGAGAGTGGGCAGCTGAAACATTAAAACCTCCTGATTATTCAAATCAGCCAGGAGTTCGCCATCAGGCTCTGGATTGAACAAGAGTCCTCCACCACATCAACATGGCCCTCCAGAGAGAAATCCTGCAGCTTTGGGGGTAAGAGAAACATCCGATTTGTGTTTTAAAAAAGGAAATTTACCAGATTCATAATATTTTCCTCCAACTCCCATACTTTCTAGGAGACAGCAGTAAAGCAGCTTTATACTAGTGAGAATGGGTGATTCACTAAGCTCCCAGTCCTGCCAAGAATAGCTGTTCAATCTTTCTCTGCCCCTACACAGCCTTGTCCTTGAGGAAAATGTGTGGTTATTTGACTGGTGGGCTTGGGAGAGGAACAGCATGGGTGGTCCGGCCCTCTGCGCTCCCTTGGGTGGGCCTGTCTCTGGAGTTGAGTTCTCTGGTCTGATTCAGGCCCACAGCGAAGGGAGCAAAGGAGCAAAAGCTCTACCTCTACAGAGGGTTGGCCGACAGGAGGGTAGGGAGGCCTTGGTTGGGCAGGGCAGCTGTGAGTGGGTGGTCTCTCACTCTGGGGCTTAGAAATGGAAGCACTGTTGCCTGTTCGACTCATGGGTAGTATGGCGGCTATTTAGATGCTTATCTGCTTTAACCCAGTTTCTCCCAATTGGTTTAGAGCCTAGGTGGAAAAAAATGCTATTTAGTGCCGTCCCCCCACCCTCCCTGCAAGACTCAGCAGTTGAAGGGTTCCTTTTACGATGTTACAAATTGTAATAATAGTGAAGTGCTTTTTGCAGAGGTAGAGACTAGCTTTGGTTTCTTTAAGCAACAACTACAGTGAACATGGATAACAAGGACAGCAGCTCCTAGGCCTCAGAGGCAGTAAGTCATAGAAATACATGTTACTAACTTTAAAGAAGGGTGCTCAAGTCAACAGGCCCATGAAAAGATCTCAATATCACTAACCAGCAGGGCAATGCAAATCCAAATCACAATGAAACACCCTTCACACCTCTGAGAATGGCTGTTGCCAAAAAGACCAAAAGTACATGCTGGTGAGGGGGAGGAAAGGGAACCCCTTGGCACTGTTGGTGGGGTGTGAATTGGTGCAGCCACTATGGAAAACAGCATGGTACCTCAGAATTAAATATAGAACTACCATATGATTTGGCAATTCCATTTCTGGGTTTCTATCTGAAGGAAATGATAACACTGTCATCCATACCCCAACTGTGGTGCTCCTTCTCTCTGTTGCATCCCTCCCTGTTCTGCCTCCCGCTCTGGTTACCCCCATTCCACAGTCAACTTTCAAGGGTTAGTTTTTAGTTTGTTTTTATCTGACCCTTTGTTTTATTTTTTTATACTTCACATATAAGTGACACCATCTGGTATTTGTCTTTTTCCTTCTGACCGGTTTTGCTAGCACTATTCCTTCTAGCTCCACCCATGTTGCCATGAATTGCAAGAGTTTATCTTTTTCATAGCTGAATAGTATTCCACCTCTTGACATGCATCAAAATATAGTTGGAATAAAATAGAAGGAAGAAACATGACTCAAACATAAGACATGGAAATGAAGTGGGGGTTAGAGCAGGCAGCAATGTTAACATGGAACTGAGTGGGAGGAATGTTAGGGCTGCTGCCTTTAGGATGTGTTAGTAGCCGGGCACAGTCCAGAACAGGGGTATTCCTGCTCCATCCCCCCCTCCCCCATGTCCAGTTCTGCACTTAAAAGCAGACACATCAGGCAGGGATATTGAATGGTGTTAATGTCTAAAATAGATGAAAAATTTAGGAACATGGAATCTACAGTATAGTGGAAATTAATCAAAATACTTAACAAGAATTTAGCTGGAGAAATGTCATCTCAAGGCACCAAACTAGAAGCGTATTGTTTTGGTCTCTGCATCCCATCCCTCACTGCTTTTCCAAGCCCACCCTTCCATCAAGTCATACATTTAAGTGTAGGCACACCCCTGGAATTTATGGCATCTGGGGGAAGAGAACAAATGGAGACCCACATACCATATGCCAAAGTGTTTCCAAGTCACAAATTAAGTTAACACCATCAAGTTAAATATGCTTTATCTGCCTGCTTTGGTCATTACCGCTTTATAAGAATCTGAAGGACTGGGTTTTAATTTCTCAGATTCTTTGAATTCCCTGCCAGAAAGTGGTGCCCCAGGAAAACCGGATGCCTTCCTTCTCGTCCCTGGCTCTTCCCACCCTCAGGTCTCTTCTGCTTTGTGCATGTATCTACCCCAGCTCTCACACCCAAATTCCATCTCAACCTCTGCAACCAGTTGCTACAGAAAGAGACCCATGTCTCCCATGCAAATGACCTTAGAAGCATTTAAGCAGGGGATTCTGGAATTCTGGGATCCAGGGTATCTGGATTATGATCTAGACCTCATGGCCTTGTACATTCCTTGCTCCTAAGGGTGGGGCATGGCCAGAGGAAGGCCAGAATGGGGCTCCTCCGAAGCGAGGCCTCCAGGGCAGAAGCCCTGCTGCTTTCACTTTAGTGCAGTATTGTGTTAATGACTTTGTTTCTATGGAGCTTTCCCAATATTGCCTCAGTCTTAGTTTTTCTTCTCTCCTTGATACTCTGCCCTTATAGCAAGAAGGCAGATGGGTCGATCACTGAGACCAGCCAGGAGAGCATGTGGGCTCAGGGACGAGGAGGAGGAGGATGAAATGGGCACGCAGGGGAGATGCTCAAGTTAACAATGTGCCTGTGTGGGTTGCGGCGCTGACTGGGAGTCTCAGCTTCCAGACAGTAAAGCTGTCAGGGATCATGGATGAAATCACCCAAATAAACTGCACGGGGAAAAGAGAGGTCAAGGGAAAAATCCCTGGGATACGCCAGCATCGGAGAGCCAACTGGGCAAATCTGTGCGTGAGAGTCAAGAGGATATAAGAGAATGGAACCCTGTGGAGCCATAAAATATGAAGTGAAGGTGGTGAGAATTTCCAGAAGAAAGTGACCAGCAGTCTTAGCTGGTTCAGAGATGCCAAAGTAAGGAGAAGGCTGCAGATTTTCTCTTGAATTTGGCAGCTAGGTGATTGTATTAGAGTTTTTCCAGAGAACGAACCAATTGGGGATATATCTAACATTTATGTCTCCGTCTCTCTCTGCCTGTACTTACATCGACGTCTGTAAATCTCTCTATATGCATAGCTCTATAGAGAGGTGTATAAAAAGATATAAAGGATTGGCTCTTGTGATGATGGAGGCTGAGAAGTCCCACAATCTGTCATTTGCAAGCTGGAGACACAGGGAAGCTGATGCCTGGTCTGAAGACCTGAGGACTAGTGGAGCCCGTGGTGTGGCTTCCGCTCTGGGTCTGAAGACCTGAGAGCCAGGAGTGCTGGAGGCCAGGGGGATAGCCACCGTCCAGCTCAGTAAGCGCTCAGGCGGAGAGAGAGGACTCCGATCTTCCTTGCCCACAATGAACGGGATGATGCTCCCTCTCCCAGAGAGGCAGGTCTGTCAGGTTTACTCAGTCCACCCATTCTAATGCTGATCTCTTCCTAAAACACCCTCCCAGACACACCCGGAAATAATGTTTAATGAGTCAGACGGACATCTCACGGTCACGTCAAATTGCCACATACAATTAACCATCACAGGGTCACCAGAGTCAGCCTAGGAATTACAGAGAGGGCGGGAGCGAGGAGGGGTGCAGCAGAACCCCACAAGTTTTTCCAGTAGCGTCACTTTTAGGAAGAGCATTTATATTTGAAGTCAATTTGTTTTTAAATGGGAGAACCATGTTTATGGGGAGAGGAGAAGAAGGTAGGATTAAAAATCCAGTAGAGAATGAACAACTCATGCAGCAAGGTCCTGGTGCTCAGTCATAACCTGTGTGTGACAGTGAACTTCTGCTCTGTGAAGGATGAAAAGGGTGGCAGGTGGACCTGGGAGCTTGGGGAGGGTAGAACAGCAAGTGGGTGAGGGTGGTGTGCAGAAGCGCTGGGACAGGTGGGGAGAAGAGTGTGTGTAGGGCACAGGAAGCCAGATAAGGACCAGAGGCACAGCTGGGAAGCAAGAGATAGGCCAGGAGGAAGAAACAGGAGGCTTGAACCAGTCAGTGATGGGATGGAAACTCCTGCTGGATAGTTTCAATGCTTCTCTGATAAGTTAAATGCGAAGTCACTGAGAGTGAGACGGGCATGGGTACGAACTGGGGGCAACAGATGAGTGCAAGGGATTGCAACGCCCCTTGGAGAATGAATAAGAGATTCTGGAAGCTCTCAATTCTTCCTACTATCACTATGGCCTTCTCGCAGTTCATCCAGAAGTGGTTTCTGTTTTTGGATGATTGTTCCAGAATATTCTTTCTAAAGTAACCTCTGGTACTTTAGCACTTATTAGAAATTATTTTCATGTAATACTTATATTTCTAAATGTATATTTCTTTATATGTATTGTTTCTAGTTCTCTTATACATTTCTAACTATGTGTTACATTATGATGTCATATATTGTCTGTATTATATATTAAACCTAAAATTACCTTTCTAATAACCTACTAAATCATACCAAATAGGAATGTTCTACTTTCAGATAATGAGGAAAACCAGCAGTTACTCTCTACATGGCCCCCCCCCACCCCCACCCAATTCTTAATTAAATTGTGTTCTTGTGAGTTCTTCTTGTGACTGTTCCCCACTAAGTTAGAACACAATGCCTTCTTCTGTTCTCCAAAAACTCCAGATATCTCGCACCAATCAGACCCAGGTTTATGTATTTTACCTTAACAAACCTAAAGGGATTATGATCATTAAGCTTTTGTTCCTATGTTTTCACTCTTACTAAGTTAGCTAAACCTTTTGTTTCTGCTCAGATCGTCTGTGGTTTTATATCTACTAGTTCTGTTTTTTATGGGGCAAAGCTGGGCTGTTTTATTGATTGCACCGCAGTTGGAGGTGAGACTTCTGCTCTAATTAACCAAGAGCAGCCAGTTGCTGGAGGACACAGTGGCCTTGGAAACAGCTCTGAACCAGATATGGTTACTCTGGTATCAGCATTCCGAGGATGAAATGGCAAATGTGAGGTTTTCTGTTTGCTTTTGTTGTTCTTAGCAGGAAAGGTGAAAAGAGTTGGGATTTAAATCTCTGAAGTGGGAAGAAGAAAGCAGTCCTCTAATAGTTCCAAGATACTTTTTGAGATTAGCTTGAATAACTAGAAAGTTAAACATGACAGTGATCTAAAAGGTGAAGCTTTATAAGAAGTAAGAGCACAGTTCAGTCCTGGATTCCTTATTTGTGTCATTTTACGTCTCTTTATAATCATTGCTACGAATGGTATAGCCAAAGCTTGATGCGGCGAATTCTTCTCTTTTCATAATTACTCCCCCTATGTGGATTGACATATCAAGGGTTTTGAGACAGTTGCCAACATTTTAATGTTATAGTGAAGTCACATGATTAACTGTCAATATGTTCCTTGTGTGGAAAAAAAGTTTATTTGAGCTAAGTGTTCATTATCTTCATTTTAGACAGTTTTAACAAGAAAGGAAATAAAAAAGAGCTTGGCAAGAATGTGGGATCCTTTTCTTATGTAAACTGGCTTGCATCCCACCTCCTGTGGGTAGAGCAGAAAATGGAAGGGAGGAAAATGGTGGCGCTAACTTTCTGCCCACAGCTCCACATGGGAAGAAGCAGGAACACACCAAGTTTATGAGTAGATGAAAGAAACCAATAGTCATACATGCTCTAAGACCACAATGTTGGCCCTTTCTGCTCCGTCTCTGATGGTTCACTCACCTGAAACATCCAGCTTCTCTTCCAGAAGAAGTACCTTATCCTGATCAACAGGCACTTCGATAGAACCACACAACACTCATAGTCAAGAAAGGAGCCCCAGACTTCGCCTCCTTTTGGAATGCCATTGCTGGCTTCTAATCTAGCTGTCCCCTGGAGGTGGGAGAGTAACCAAGTATACAGATAGGTACACACGAATTCTTGGATGATGTTCTATTGAATTATCTGAACAACCAAATCCCTTAGCTTCCTGCATCCAGAGAGGATGTCCTGGCATTGGCAGGGATCTTAGTAAGCAAGAACATTTTTTTGCTTTTGTTTCATTCTAAAATTATGTTTTATTGTTTCATCTATTGCTAAATTCATACATGGTTACCATAAGCTTTATTTTCAATGGCCTTGTCTTTTCCTTTATCTTAAAAGAAAAAGAATATTGAAAGTGGGAAGACTTGCCTTCAAGTAAAAAGTAAGTGTAGGTTATCTTGTCCAAAAACCTTGACCCCATAATTTTCACTGACAAACAAGAGGGAAGAACATTTCAGGTAGAGTGAGCATGTTATTGGGGCAAAGAATCAACATGCATGACATGTAACGAGAGTGGGACTAAATCTTACAAAGGTGGTTTGGGAACAAATTGTGAAAGTTGTTGAATATTGTAATAGAGTTTGGACTTTCTTCCATGGGCAATAGGGAGCCCTCAAAGGCTTCAAGAAATGAGAATTTTGGTATAAGTGGGCCATACTGGAAAAATGATGCTGGAAAATATTCATAAGATTTAGTCATGAAAAGCAAAAAGATAAGTTGGAGAAAAATAATGTCCTAAATTGTGAACCTAAGACAAAAAAGGTGCCACTAGCCAAGAAGACATTAGAAGAGAGATATTTAGTATGTTTTCAGTGAGATATGTTGAATTTGAAGTGTCCTCATGACATCAAATGCAAGTGTACAGATAGCTGTAATCTTGCGTTTGGGGCTCAGAAAAGGATGACAGTGAAGATGAGTATTTGGAAGTCATCAATATAGTCAAGAGAGGTAAGGTCTCTGAACTGGGTGAGGTTGCCCATGGGGAGAGAGTAGAGGATGGAAGAAGAGATGACCCCTGACAGAACCTTGTAGTTAAGGGTTGTGGAAAAAAGAGACTGTGAAAGAACCATCTGAGGTAGAAGGACCACCGTGCAGATGCCAAGGAAACCTTATTCAAGAAGGAGCAGCCGCTTAGAAAGAACATTGAAAGGAAACATTCCCTTCTGGTCATAAGTAAGTCACAGGTGGCCTTTTAAGAAAGCAGTTTCTAAGCAATGAGAGGCAGGAATGAGATCCCAGTAGTTGAGGCACAACAGGAGGCAGGGAAGTATAACTGGAGAACAAACTCTGCTCTTGAGAGAGATTTTGTAGTTGGAGGGAGAAAGAGGAATATAGTTTGAAGCAAATAATTTCTATTTATAGCTCATTCGTCGCAAAAACACTTTCATATCCATTAGCTCACTTGATTCCCAAGAGGATTTGGAAAGTAGGAAGGGCAAATGTTGGTATGCATCAGAGGGAGATTAAGAAATGTTTGAAAGTCTTGCCCAGGATCATCTATAGAAAATAAGTGGGAAAACAGAATTTAGAATTTAGGTCATTGCACTTTTAAACCAATGACCTTTCCACTTTGCCAAATTAGAGTATTTCTAAAGTGTCTTCATTTATTTCCATATTGCGTACTAGAGGGCTTTGAGCTCCTTGTTAAGGGATTTTGATCTTGTCCAGGAGACCATGAGGAACAAATGGAAGGTTTTGTGCAAGGGAATGCCATGTTGGAGCCCACACCTGAGGGAGAAATCCACAGTGAGGTGTAGGATGTGTTAGTGGGGCCGATACCTCAGGGGGTAGACCAGTAGGACTTCTCCAAACTGGGACATAGTTTAAATAAACATCAAGTTGCCTGCTGAGAAAGTTATTTCCCTTTCAGTTCTGTGCACCCTCTTCCATTGTGTTAGGGAGAGGGTCTCAGTTTGCTAGTGTCTTTTAACACCCCTCAAAAAAGTTCTAATTTCCTCTTTGAATAATAGAGAACTAGCCCCAGGCAGAGAACATCTGCTCGCAATTGTGTCCTGTTGGAATTGAATTACTTTGCTTTGGGTTGACTTTAGTTTTATGATTACTTTCTACTTATGACAAGTAGTACTGATTTTCTCATTTATCACAATTATAGAAGGGTTATTAAATGTATGTAAGTAAAGAAAAGTCAAATTAAAGAAAACTATTGTCAATTCTAAGACAGGTAGCATACACATGTAGGAAAAAACACTTTGAATGTGTATTCTAGTGATGAAAGTTTGGGAAATTCTGGTCTTGGAAACTATTACAATAGGAGGGACAGGGTTTGGTCCAGGGTTGGATGGTAGCCATAAATACATGCAGAAGATGACTCAGATAGACATTTTAAGGGAGTTAAAGGAGAAGAGGACAGTTATCTGGGGGTATTTTCTGCATCATTTCTTAGGATGCTTTGGCTGTCAGAGAAAACAAATAAAAATCTTGGGAAATACAGCAAATTTATTATCTCTTATAAGAAGATATTCCAAGGAAGGGTGGCTCCAGCGTTGGTTAAATCAATGGTTCATTGATATCCATAAGGTCTCAGCTTCCTTCCACCTTCCAACCTCCCAAATGGCTGCCATGGTTGAGCAAACCCATCAGGACACAGGAGGCTTCAGTGCAAGGATAGGACTCTCTTCCAGAGGCGATGAGGAAAGGGTGCAGAAACCTTCCCTTGAAGGCGCCTCTACTGAAAGACTTTCCTTCAGGACTCACTGCCCCAAATTCTGTTACATACCAATCACTGTCAATTACATAATTCATTTAGACCAGTCAGGATTTATTCTCAGTGCTAGGGATAGCCAGTCTGAAGGACAGATTGCCCAAGATACCAAGGGTTCTGTTAAGAAATATGGCTGATAGGCAACCCACTGCGTCTTTTACAACTTTTACAGTGGTTCTGGAATTTTTCAAATTAACTGGAACATAAATGGGAAATTCTTGAGGCTTGTGGTTTATTATTTTTAAAAGGCTTACTTAACTCTTCTCTCCATGTGTTGAATTATTGCAGAACGAAATACTTCCACTGCAAAGTCAACTTCTGGTTTAGTGATGCACATTGAGGGTGCAATGCGGAATGTCTGGGGAGACAAAGGCAAACAGAGCAGTGGATGTTCACAGAATCCAGTATGACTGAGGACATAGACTAACCTGACAATGCTACATTCTCAGTGAGAAGTTGAGGAAAAGTAGAAGATATGAGAGAACACGGAAGTTTCCTGCAGTGAAGGTAGAGGGAGTGTCCAGGGACAAGAGTAGAGCTGGTAGATCTAGATCTGAGCAAAGAGACATCTCCTCTGAACCTTCAGGAGTGGGTACTTGTTGTATAGGCAGATGGATTTATAGAGAGAGCTTGCCTATTAGCTTCCATTTTCTCTGAGCCGTATGCGGCAGGAATACTCACTGAAACAGAGTGAGAAGCAGGCATGACCTACTATGATCTATACTGAAAGTCTCTGGTTTGCCTGTAGCTCTTTTACACCGTGTGAGACTATGCGCTGCTTCTAAGAGCTGCACTAACCAAAGCATTCAATACCGCGCCCCCTAGTGGCGAGACGGCTTCACTGCACCTTTCTTTTGAGAATACCTGAGTACACCTTAGCGGAAGCAGGGCTGGGGTGTCCACTAGTGCAGCTGGAGAAGAACAGCGCGGCTACATCCAGGCCATTCATACTCCTGTTTACAAAAGTTCTGGTGCCATTCACCTCTACCCCCTTCCTCTTTGTTATCTGCTTGCCTCCTGGTCCTTCTACCACCTTCGCTAAGGTCTTAGGCTCGTATCTATGCTGCATTTCTGCCACCACTGAGGGTGACCTCCATTTCTATGTGTACAACCAGCTCCTCTGTTCCTTTATGCTTCAGTTCCCAGAACTTTCACCTCCACTGCTCCATATCCATTCATACCTGCGACCAGTGCCCTGAGCCTTCTCTTCACCAGGAAAACTCAGTTTCTGACTCCCGTTAGAGCTGCCCTTTTCACGAGCACTTCAATTTCCTTAGTCCTCCATTATCTTCAGCTCAGATCTCTTCCCTCCTTCTCCTCCCAACTTGGAGCACTGGGCAGATTCTCAAAATTACTCTCCCAACTGCCCCCTCACTTTGCTTGCACTTCCACCTTCTGGGGTTATACCCACACCATAGCCAAGTCTCAGCCTGGATCAAAGCTATAATTGAAATGCTCTGCTCCCACACAGATTGACAAAAAGCATTAGGGACAGTCCCGTGGCTGGACAGACTGACAGCTCTAGAATGAGGATTCAGGGTTTCTAACTTCTACTGTTTTTCTTGTCCTCTGTCAGCTTCCTTTCCCATTCTAAACTTCTGTCATTCTTCTCAATTTCCTCAACTCTTAATGCCTCTCACTCAATTTCAGAGGCAATCTTACCTCATGTGTCTTAGAAGTTGTCAGGCAAGATCTTTCCATAAACTTTGCACCCATGTCTATTCTTATGTCCTTGCCTGAAGATGTAGAGAAAGAACTTTCCACCTGTGCCCTTGGTCCTTGATAGTCTCATTGCCTTCGCTCTTGGAAACACTTCCTTATTCTTTTGCATCTTCAGTTCTTCTTCTTCTAACTTTCTCTCAACCTATAACAAGCAGGCTAAAAGCCCTCATGACCCAATCCAAACCACGCCAAATAAAAATGTGTTTGTCTCCCCACCACTTCCACCGAGCTACATACAAATGCTATCCTCTTTTTATCCAAACTTACTGAAGACTGGTTGATGCTTTCTGTCCATTCTTTTTCTCTCTCCCCTCCCTCTATTCAAATGTCACCCCACTGTAGTCTGGTTTCTGTCCCCAGCCACCTCTTGACACCACTCTCTGTGTGTTTGGCGACTGCAGAGTATGGGCTGCTGCAGGCCCTCATCTCCCTTTGCCCTCCTGGTCCCTCCTTCTTCCTAAACCCCCTCACTCTTTTGTTAGGAAGATGCCATCCCCTTCCAGCTTTCTCTGGGGCCTTTGTCTCCACCCTCCTGTTGCTACCCCTGTTTAGTCTCCACCTCGGCAGCTTTACCTCCACCTGTCCTTTAAATGATGGTGTTTTCCAGGCTCCTAGCCTCATCTCACCTACTTCTCACGTAGCGTAACCTCCCAGGGGGTCCTCATCTCACCACTTACATGCTGATGACCCCCGATTTGGCTCATCTCCACAGTCTTTCCTGCTGAGCTACAGATTTGTCGGCAGAGCCGATATCCCTAAACTTCAATGGACCATGTTCAATGCCGAACTCATTCTTGCCCTCCCTGAACTCAGATTTAGCCTTAACTCTCCCTCATTATTCATATCCATGCCCTGAAATTTCACTTCCAGATTTGTTCTTAGAATGTATTTTCTATTCCTACCATTACTACTTGAGTTCAAGGAGAATCAGCAGCCCCCACAGGGCTCCCTACCTCCAGTCTTGTCCTCTGTTTTATCCTCCTCCGAGGACAGATTCAGAAATCAGACTGCCAGGGCCTCCCTGGTGGCGCTGCGGTTAAGTGCTGCGCTGTGGAGCTGTCGGCAGCGGCGACGTGAGTTCGACGCCCGGCCAGGGAGAATCCCACATGGCGTGGCAGACCTCTCCTGCCTTGCCCGCTGCTCCCCTCAGCAGTGTGTTTCTGATCTGCCTGTTCTGCTACCCGCTCTGTCTCTGGTGAACCCTCTCGCTGTCCCACGCCTCTGGCCTGTACCCCAGCTTGTATGTAAAAATGAAAAATAAATCTTAAAAAAAAAAAAAGAAATCAGACTGCCAGAGTTTGGATCTTCTTGCCACTTACTAGCTGTGTGACTTGGGTTGTTTACTTAACTTCTCTGTGCCACTTTTTCTTCATATGTAAATTGGGCGTAACAATAGTATTGATCTCATAGATTTGTTGAGCGCATTAAGTGAGTCAGTACATGCAAAGTGCTTAAAACTGCCTGACAGGTAAACAGGCTTCTCATTAGTACTGCTTACGGCCTCAGCCCTATGTTCCAGCCACACCTGTGTGCTTGTAGGTCCTTGCACTCTTCTGTGCTTCCAAGCATGCCTGGAGTTGACCTCATTGTTTAATGTCATCTGAGCCAGAAAAGCTGACCTAGGAAGTCCATCTCTTTCCTTACAGGTATAAATGAGCTGACTACATTGTATGGTAATTTGCTGCTTATGTCTCTCTCTCCCAACAGCTCCACAAAGACTTATTTACCATAGTAGCTTTCATATCCAGTCCAGGAACTGCTGCCTAACACTTGTGTTTGCCAAATAACTAAGGAATAATTAGTGAGTAAACAGTGAATTGTTTTATGTCTTTATAAGTTACAGGCATTGGGATTTTTAATCATTAAATTGCTCTGTCTGATTTGTACAGAAAAATATTTGCGGCCAGATATTTGTGACAAAAAAAAAAAAAAAAGAAAAAGAAAAAACCAACTAACCAAGTATGTCCCATGGCAGAAGTGCTCACTCTGGTTGTGTTTGATGTGGTTTGGTTTGGGGTGGGTGACTTTGAAGTTTGTTTGTTTACAGTGTGACAAGTTGAGAAAAAGTAGAAGATATGAGGGAACACAGATGTTTTCTGGAGTGAAGGTGGAGAGAATGTCCAGGGATAAGAGTAGAGGTGGAAGATCTATATCTGAGCAGAAGAGACATCTCCTCTGAACCTTCAGGAGAGGGGACTGGTTGTGTAAGCAGATGGACTTACAGAGAAAGCTCGCCTATTAGCTTCCATTTTCTTTGAGGAATATGTGGCAGGGGTACTCACTGAAACAGAGTAAGAAGCAGGTGTGATCTATTATGACCTATACCGAAAGTCTCTGGCTTGCCTGTAGATCATTTACACCGTGTGAGAACATGCGCTGCCTCTAAGAGCTGGATTAACCAAAGCATTTCAACACCGCGCCCCCTAGTGGCTAGACAGCATCACTGCACCTTTCTTTTGAAAATACCTGAGCACCTTAGGAAGTGGGGCTGGGGGTCCACCAGTGTAGCTGGAGAAGAAAAGTGCGGCATCAGGGAGATGCCTCACTCAACCCAATGTGTTAAGTAAAAGGACAACTTTTATCTTACCTGAGAAAATAGGCCGCCTCTGCCAATTAGAAGCCCCATGTTTTTACAGTCGTCGTGGATTTGATTTACTTCTTCACGGGGAAGAGGCTGACGGCTCACCTGTAAGTGCATTTAAAAATATTTCCCATTTTGTGTTTGCAGGGTTAAAGGAATTATTTCCAAGAGAAAAAAAGGCAACTGAAACAACCAATGCTCTTTTCTTTCTCTCGGTCTCTAGCTTTGTCTTGAACAAAGCTAGATCAGATTTAATCACTGGGCTGGATTTTGGCAGAGAGTGTTATTAAAAACATTTGTTTATATTCAAATTCATCCTAAATTCCCAAAGACAATATAAAGTTGAATGCAGAGAGCCACCAAAGCTTGGCTGTGCTAATGGCTACCCTGGGAATTTGGCTCTTTAAAGTGGAGTCTGTGTTATGATGTGGAAATTCTCTCAACTCTTAACTTTGTTTTGCTCTTGTGAAGAGCTTGTTCTAAAGTCCAGGAAATGGCCCAGAAGTCGCGCAAGGGCAGGAGTACAAACTTTCCCTGGGCCACTGCAGGCCGGGACAGCTGGGGTGGGGCTCCTTTGTCCTCATCTTTCTGCTGTGGAATTTGCTCTTTCTCTCCCCTGAATCCACCAGGGTTAGGGGAGGTAAGTGCGCCGGGAACCAAGAGACTGTTTCAGGTCACCAGGCATCTGAAGTTGGTCCCTAGCTGAGGGCTAAGATAGGCTGACACCCCCCCGCCCCGCCGCCCCTGGGTGCCAATGGACTGGGGGCTTGTGCTTTTCCTGTGTTTCCTGTCTTCCAGGTCTGTGAGTACAGACACCTCCCTGTAACTGAATCCTTTCAAGTCTGACTGTACTTAAAGTTGGTCTTACCTGGAAGCGCGTTCAAACTACAGCTATATGGGCCCTCCCGCTAGGCCAACTGGACTAGAATCTTGGGGGCAGGCTTAGGCATCCTTGTTTGTACACTGCCCCTCAAGTGACTGGGCTGAGCACAGCTATTCCATCCTCCCACTGAGCACTGAGAAAGAGAGAGAGAGACGCGTCTTTGCTGCTGCTCGCTGGTCTATAGCACAGACTCAGGAAGCATCAACACCGAGTCTGGTTCTCTGGCTTCAGATGCACAAGGTGTGTTCCTGGCTCATGGGCCAGCCCCGGGGTCCTTGTGAGGAAAAGGAAGCTCCCTCCAGCACACCCAGCTTCAATCTTCTCCACAGGGCTTCTGAGCCTTCTCTGGGCTTTAGGAGCCATTCCCCTCTTCCCATAGCCGCTGACCCACCTGGTTCCCCAAATCCTTCAGTTTGGTTAGGTGTCCCTGACCCAGTACAGAATAAGGCTGGACCTCACAGAGATGTTTGCACCTGTCTTTTGTCTGTCTTAGCAGTGTGAGATAAGGAAACTCTTTATTAAAAGTCTGAAAGTTCAGACTATTTTGAGACTACTAGATAATGGAATCTGGAATGGGGGAAAGACTAGGATCTTCTCATGGACCCCCAAATGTCATCACATATCTCTGCTTGCCACTAGGGATCTCATCTGCTAGAGTGGGAAAACTAAAATGCAACAAAATAAATGAAATAAAATACTACCACATCATTTAGGGCTAACCTGTGAGGACTGGAAAGAAATCAAATACATGCTTGAGGGAAGAGAGGTCAGGGGACTGCACCTTCTGAAGGGTTTCCTGAGAGGAAGTCGGGTTGGTGGGTTCTTGGCTGACATGTAAGATCGAGAGGTGGAGTTTGGCCTCAGCTCTACTAAGGAGCCAGCACCCTCCCTGCTCCTTTGCCCACTTTATCATGTCCTGGCATCATCTGTTGTGACTAATGAACATCTTGTACACATTCCACAGGTAAAAGCCGCTTGGGAGACTACCAAGGCGGAGCCACAGCACAGCCCCCTCAGACCCCATACTAAGGTCTGCACCCCAACTGCATGATAATCAAGTGGGCACATTGGTGACCAACCTCTTATTGGAGGGGTGTAGTGTAGCTCGATGATTATCTTTTTTTCATTTTGTTGGTAAATCTGCATTTAAATGATTATTAAAGTAACCCATGGTTATTGGGAAAAACCTTAAAACTACTCCTGGGGAAACTCCTCTTGATAATTTGGTGTGAAGCAGATACTTTTCTATGCACCCCGATACATCTTCATGTTTATCTTTAAAAGTCAGTCATGCTTTGTCATATTTTGCAATTTGCTTTTAACATGTTAACATCTTTTTATGTTAATGTATTTGGACCTAGTCTTTTTGAAAGATTGCCTAGTTGTTCACTGTTTGATGGTAATATGCTTAATCTCCTGTTTGGGGGGCATTTATGTGGTTTCCAGCTTTTCATGATTATAAACAAATGTTCTGTTTCATGGTGCAAAATGTATCTTCATACCCGTGCAGATATATACACACCTCTGTGTGTTATATACCTGTGTATTTATACCTTACACACTTCTGTAAGGATTTCCTTAGGATACACTTCTAAGAGTAGAACTGCTAGATCAGAATGTATACATTTAAATATTTGATAGATACTGACAATTTACTGTCCAAAGAATGTCCAATTTATATCCTCACTAATAGTATACGGGAATCTTGATTCTAGGGTTACTGGTCAGGATGATAATTTTAAGTTCTGAGCTGTTACAACTACATAATTGTGGTCTGAAGAGTTGCAGGATCCTGAAATTAATCAACAAACACTTACATAGCACTTACCAGCTGCATACTTCCTGGTCTCAAAAGTGCACAACTTATTTAGAGAAATAAAGCATTACACTTGAAAACGGAGTAACATATACATGGTTTGAAAGCTCTTTTCAAAGGAGCTCTTTAGATAGTGAGAGCCAAGGATGCTTGAAAGCTGGAGCCCCTGTAGGGGGAGGTGTGATGAAGAGGTGGATCTTGAAAAGGTTTGGACTTCCTTAGGGAGGGAGGGAGAGAAGGGGGAGGAGAGAGAGCAGAGGGGTGGAGGCAGAGAGGCAGACAGGTAGAGAGAGAGGAGAGTGCTACAGCCCGTACTTGGGAAATGTTTGAGTGACATTTGCAGGTGGGAATGTGAATGACATTGAGGGTAAAATGAATAGAAATAGGAATGAAGGAGCTGGGATTTAAACCTGTGTGGCCTGTCTTCAGAGTCCATGCTTGTAACTACCAAATGTCAAAGTGGAGAGAAAAAGATCTATAGATCCTATTTTATAGCCTGTTTTACTTTTTCCATAACAAAGTTTGAGCATCATTACATGTCAGATATATGCTATGCATCATAGGGTGGGTGTCCCATAGCTTATCTTGTTCTGTGGCAATTACCATTTGGAAGGATGCCAAGGTTTTACTATTACAAATTGAGTTCTGAGGAACATCCTTATTCACATGTCTTTGAGCAGACGCTGGGATGGTGGAAAAGGGAAGAATCTCTCTCTTATTACGTTTCCTCTGTGGAGTCTGGACTTTGAGGGAGTTCTGGACCACAAGCTGCAGAGGAATATGTGTGGCTGGTGAGCTGGGGAGGGTGTAGTGTTCTAGGGCAGTTATTTGCCTGTTGTCTCCCTCAGCTTTAAAGTCTTATTCAAATACTTTAGCCTTATCCTGGCTCTGTTGTGGAATATTGATGGAAGAGTCTCCTAGCTGTAGTCTGGTCTGAATATTGGGAGAACTGAGCATCAACCCTTTTATACTAGGAGGGATGAAACCAGATGGCAAGAAGTCTCCTAGGGGAAAACTGGATCCCTGTGGACAAGTGTTAGGGCCAAAGTGTTTTATGCTATTCTTCCTTGTGCCAAGGTTCTTGTGGTGTTGCTCTCCTCAGAGGATCTAGACTTGGCCCTTAGGGAGAAGAGAGACAGTTTCCTATTGACATGGACTGTAGGGGCAGCAGCAGAAACAAAGAAGGATTTGAGAGACAAAACAAAGAATCAATAGGATTGATTGAATCAATCAATCAATCAATCAATCTTAGAAATAAGAGAAGGGATCACAGGTTATTTTTTGGGTATTGAGGCTGGGTAAGGGGCGGACAGTGCAGGAGGATGGAGACAATGAACTTGAGGGTGGTGGGATGATAAAGCATTTGCAGAAAAATGCTAAGTTCAAATTGTTGACATTGAATTTGAAGTCACAGTGGGGGACTTCACTTGAAAGTCAGAATCTCCCTGGCTCTTTGGGAGACTGAAATCCACAATCAATCAATCAATCAGTCAGTCACAAAACCCAGTAAAAGTAGATCTTCAAATCCTTACCTGAAGCCATCACCTTCTGACCCATCTCCCTGTCACTAGCTCTCTGGGCTGCCTGCCCCTCCCCAAGTAATTCCCTCCCTTTCCCATATTTTTCAATGGGAAATATTCGGTCATCCCCTCTGCCCAGGCTGGCAGGAACATCAGCCCTTGTTTCCAGATGCTCTCTCACCCCTCCAGAGCTCCTGCTGACTTGCTAGTGCTTTGCTCCTACCCCACACATTTCTCGGGGCTCTGCTGAGTCTTGCTATTCTTCACACTCACTCTGAGAATGAATGAAGTGAGCCTTCTGCCCCCACTTCCCACTCCGCCTCCTGTGCCCCCAGCAGCTCCCAAGAGAGAGCAGCAGGTCTGCACCCACCTTATCCTCCACCATTTCTACCCCGATCATGAGGCCTTTGCCTCGGACATCTCCAACAATCTCAAATTCATCCCGCAGCTTTGCCAACTTCAGTAGCATGTAGCTGCCGACTTCTTGACTGTTTTCCTGTAGCTTTTCTTCTTTAATTACCTGTTGAGAGAGAGCAAGAGCCCCAAATGACTTGGTATTTTTTAAAGAGTTCTAAAATTGACCGAGAAACATGGAAAGGTGAAGGTGTAGGACTCCTTTACAGAAACTGAACCCCAAAAATGGAACCCAAAGGCCATTGTGGTCATGGACTATAACAAGATTCACTGTGAGGAGCAAAAACAAGTCTGGGTAGAGGGTAGAGACTGTTTACTTCTTCATCTTCAAGGCTGGGTAAGAAGTTAGGAAAGAATAAAAGCTATGTCTCACAAGGATGGGACTGGAGGTGGGTTGTATGAGTGAAATAAATCAGAATGAGAAAGATAAATACTAGATAATTTCACTCATATGTAAAATAGAAAAAAACAACCCTAAAACCCAAAACTAAACTAAACCAAAAGAAACCCTAACTAGAGATCTGAGTAGAATGGAGGCTACCAGAGGAGGGGTGCAAAGGTGGGAAGGGGAAGGGGTACCCAATGGGCCGGGTGGAGGGCTATGGGTGTCTTGGTGGTGGCATGTTGCAGTAACATGCATCTGAAGAGGTGTGAACCTATTGACTAAGTCACATACAGTGGTGCACACCAGTGTTACCCCAATAGAAAATGGTACGAATGCGAAAAAGAAGAAAGCGCGCATCCGAATGCAGTCTGTATCACCATGAAGGACATGTCAGGAGTGCTTGCCCCACTTGGGCGTTTAGCCTTTGTTCAGAAGCCATGCCCAGATGCAGGCTGGTATTGCCCAAGCGCGCGCATACAGGGCCCTCGCCCTGAAGGCTGAGCTGAGACCTGTGGCGTTCAGGGTCAGGGAACCTGAAGACATAAAAGGATTTTCACCTACTTCTGTTTACAAACCAGTGATTCTTGACCAGATACATGAAAAATGCTGCTTTTCTATCTAGCTGATAACAATTGCATGCCTCCAGGCTATCCTGAATATTTTTAAGACCTGTTTGTTCACTTCCGCTCTCTGCACCTTCCAAATTGGTGGAGGTTAATACTGCACTTAAAAGAAAAAGGTGGCAACGTCTCAAAACGTAAATGACAGTTCCCACCACACTGGCTCATTTTATGATTGACTCATATTAGAACATACTTCCTAATTAAAAGGCTTTTACTTATTTATTTTTATTTAAATGCATTTACATTTCATTTTTTGAATAAGTCAATCATGTGGTCTGTTCAGAAATCAGAAAATATGAAAGGACGAGGGCAAGAATGACCCACACCAACCCCTGCTTCCTCGACCACCCAGTTCCCCTCCCCACCAACAGTCGCTGCTGTTCATTTCTTGGACATTTTCCCAGAAATATGCTATACTTATTTAAGCAAATGCAATTGTGCATATTAGCAAGGGGAATTAGAAATTATTTTTTAAGCAGATGAGAGCCTAGGCTAGATTAATCCACAGAGTGGGGCTGCACAGTCATTCGCAAGCGCTGAGACACATCCTTGACCTCGCAAGGAAGGCAGTTCTCTTTAGTGCTTGAGTTACTGAGAGTATAAGGGGGAGGGAACTATACAAGAGAAGGCCACAAATACAGTGAGACCAAGATGGCGACTGGCAAGTCCTTGGGAGAGATCATTCAAATAACAGAGACATTTCTGGCTACCTGTAGGTCACCCATTTCCCAGGCAGGCATGTGAGGGTTATATATTATCCAATATTTCAAGTACCCAAACTGGATTTTACAAAAAGAGTGAAGTTGCAATACTAAATGGAAAATAACTTAAATTCATGAGGTGGTCATTAACTCTCCACTTTAGTAATGGGATGGGGTTCTGATAACAAGCGTGTGGGGTGAAGCAGTGATTAGATGAAGCGAAGGCTGTGAGGGAGGCGTGGGACGTACCTCAAGCACAGCGGACCCGATGGCACAGGCCAGGGGGTTCCCTCCGAAGGTGTTGAAGTGAAGCAGACGTTTAGTCAAGGACGTGGCGATCTCTGGGGGAGAAAATAAAAGGTGGGTAAAGAGTGAGACACTCCTGTCTATGATCTCTACCACGCTGTGGATTATACAACAGGTCTTCAAAAAATGTTTCATGATAACGATGAGAAAAAAGTAGATTTCCAGCCATGGCTACTGTGGGTGTGGGGTTTGCATGTTCTCCCCAAGTATGTTTTCTCTGGGCACTCAGGTTTTCTCACACATCCCAAAGATGTGCAGGTGTGGTTCATTGGCGTGTCTACATTGTCCGGTCTCAGTGAGTGTGAGTGTATGTGAAGTGCCGGATGGAAGGGTGTCCTGTTCAGGATGGGGTCCTACAGGTGCCCTGAGCTGCTGAATAGGCTCCAAGCACCTGTGATCTGAACCGGAATAAGTCAGCTGGGAAATGAATGAATAAATACAAGTGAGAGTTGAATATTAGAAGGCTTCAATTGAATATTTGAGCCTTTAATTAGGAATTTGGTGACACTTCTGTGACCAGCAATATATCTTAGTAAGTTAACTCTTACTTATATCAATTAGCCTCTGGTGAAACTGGTTTCATTCTGTTATCACAGTTAAAGTCAGTTTCTAAGAACCTCCTAACTATGGGGAGGACTTACTGTATTGACTTTCGTGTTGTCAACAGCATCATATCTTCATATCTACTTCATTCTTTACTCACCTGCGAGTGTATGTTATAGACAGAATTGTGTCCCCACCAAATTCATATGTTGAAACCTTAATCCCCAACATGACTATATTTGGAGATGCAGCCTTTAGAGAGGCAGTTAAGACTTAAGGAGTTCATCAGGGGGGAAACCTAATCCAACAGGATTGGGTGTCCTTAGAAGAAGAGAGACACCAGCGCTTTCTCTCTCTAGGCAGAAGGATATGTGATGTCACAGCCAAAAGATGGTCACGTACAAGAGAGAGCTCACCGGATACCAGCTCTGCTGGTACCTTGAGTTTGGATTTCTATCTCCAGACCTGGGAGAAAATAAATGTCTGTTGTTTAAAATCACTCAGCCTGCGATTTCTTGTTATTACAGCTCACTATACACTGGATAAGGAAAAATAGCTCCTTGAGAGTTTTGGTAACCAAATCTTTGACATGTAGTGTGAATGAAAAATACCTTAAAGCTTGATTTGTGGACTTTGCATGGAATCTTCATTAGCTAAACCTTTTCCCCACATTCCAATATGGGGGCTAAGATGAAATATGTATCTTTATCTTGATATGTTTATCTTGAACTAAATCTCACATAAAGGACTTAGTGACATATTTCTAGATTGTTTCAGGGTGAGTATATCCTTGGGTCATCAGCCTTCACTTTCTACATCCACATGGTTACCTCTGAAGTACCTCTGAAGGCCTACAAGTGGATGTAGAAAGTGAAAGTGTATTTTCTCCATCTGTCCCACTTTTAGGCAGACAGGCTTTTTCTTCTTTGATTGCTTGAGGAACGCCTCATGTAATTTCTGTCACTCCAGCCCACATGAGTTATAATGCACATGATTTATACCATCAGTGATGCAGGAGGCCCAGAAGCAAACACAACCTTCCTGCAGGTCCTACCTGGACTTGTCACAACTGCTGCCATGGGGAAGCCATTCCCAATTCCTTTAGCCATGGTGACAATGTCTGGCAGGACACCGTGGGTTTGGAAGCCCCAGAAATGAGAGCCCAACCTTCCAAATCCTGTCTGTACCTGATGGAAACAAATCCCAAGCCATTGGAAATCTTCCCCCAAATGCTGGTTTTTCTGACTCTCCAATCTTCCCTTTCCTCCCCTCCTTCTGCCATCTCCTCGTTGCCAGCCATCATCACCACATCCTGATTTTATCGTGGACATAGCTTAATCTGCACCTGAGCTTTGGGGCATCAAAAGTCATTTACTAGCTGTGCAATGCTACATCTATTGTAAGTCCTCTTCCTAATTTCTACTAACTCATCTGTCAGTAGAAATACTAAGAGCAGCACATGACAGGGCTGCTGTGGGCAGCCATCTAATTAATGCATGTGAAATGGATCATTATGATTAGCAAAGATGATTAGGATTTCCAGTATGCATAAGGCAGCAAGGGGGAAGGACAGAGAAGCTGCAATCTCTCTAGCAACTGATTTGATAGAGCTCAATCTGGATGTTTAATGCTGGTCTACTTGTTAAGTGGAGCATCTCATTTACTAACAAACCATCCAGTTAACTAACAAAAACTTCAATAGCTTATGCCCACACTTTGGAACTCCTAGATACTTTTTGTCTGGAATTCAGGGGAGGGTTAAAAGAGCTTTCTTCCGTGTCTTTCTGTTCCCTACTACACAGGTCACACCTATTCCTGGCCACTTACTTCATCTGCAACGCACACGCCTCCCCGCTCTCGCACCAGCTCGTAGGCTTCCTTCAGAAATCCCTTTGGGTACTGAACGACTCCATTTACACCCTGCCAAAGACCAAACCATGAAGACATGTAACAACAGCACAGCCCTTTGAAAGTATTAAAAACGGGGGGAGGAGAGAGAAGACAGATCATTATTACGCGAGCAATACTTGCTATTTTAAAATCTCTAGAGAGTTCCAGTTCTAGGTGACCAGAAGGGGCACTGCTCTTATGCCTTGCCTTCTGGAAAAGGGGGCAAATATTCATTTTCTTTTGAGATTAGAAAAAAAAAGGAGATTAAGGGGATTTCATAAGATTAAAGAAAGGGTGGACATTAAGCAACTAAAAATGGTCAAAGTTTCTTTTTCTTTAGAATGTTAGCAATTAATAGTTTCAGCTATCTATCCATTCAGCCCAGGAATGCAGGGGATGGTTTTATTAAAGGTCAGTGGAAAATGAGTGTCCTCACTTTTCAAGGAGACCAAGAGAAGAAATTTCCTTTGGAGAAAGACACGGATATAATCACTTAAACAATTGGGAATTTTCTGGAATATCTGGGGTTAAAACTCTCCAGCCATTTAAAATTCAGATCAACGGATATCTAAGGTTAATACACCTACTTGAATGGGCTCTGCAAAAAATCCGGCGATTGATTTGGACACAGTGGTGTTCAGAGTGTCTTTGAACTGTTCAATATACTGGTCTTTAGCCTGGCAGCAGTCTGGGAAAAACAAAACACAGAGCTTGAAGATGTAACAATGGCACCTAGAAGGATGGGGAAGTGTGGAAAAAAGAGAGCAGGATGAGTTTATTGACCAGAGTCCCTCTGAATACAGTAAACCCACTTGGGAGACATCGACTTCTGAAGGAGAACACTTTGTCAGAATGACTTGTACTCTGCTTCCAGCAGCCACACTCAGGTTTGCTCAGGGATAAACAAACCACTTCAGTGCCTTCTGTTTGGGCAAGACATGTCCTGAAGGGCCAGAGAATCTGGTATGAATCACTGTTGGACCAAAGGATGCCCACCCTCTCAGCTGGGTAGATTCAACTCAAATGCAATTGTGGTGTGCGTTTAATTTATTAGGGAAAAACAGTATTTCCTTTTGGTTGCCATGTCATCTGCTATGCCATTTTAAAGGTACAAAAATGTCTCAGTCTTTGGAGTTAGTACATATGTTTGTAGAAATTAGAATTCAGTCTAAAGAGAAATGGACAAAGCTGCGTGGCCTCCATCGGTCGTAGCTCTTGGCACTTGGTCCTGTGTTCGTGGTTTACAGGTCTCGCCTCCCTTTAAACCCAGAATCTATCATGGGCAGGACTGCACCTTATTCATTTTTGAAATCTCTGCCCATGTAGGTGCTTGATAAATGTTTAATGAATCAAAGGGGGAAATAAATGGTAGAAATTGTGGCTGGAGTGAGACATTGAACAATTTTACTTGCAGATATTTCTCATCTGGAAAGAGCTTACAGTGTCTTGGTCCAGTGATCTATCTTTAATTCATTGACTCTCTTTCTGCCTGGTTCTAATCTGCTGATACATCCACTCCCCTGTTTTAAATTTCAGTTGTTACTAAAATATATACTCATTTTCAAAATTTGCTCTGCCATTCTCTTAGTTCCTTATCCCTTGCATGTATTTTCAAACTGGCATTTCCTTTTATTTAAACACATTAAGCCTATCAATTTGATAGTCTCATCATTCCATTATTTGAAGTCCTGATGGGTCTGTTTCTTAATGGTGGAGTTTTGTTTCTTTGTATGTTAATTATTTTTGACTCTGGGCTAATGGTTTATTTTACTTGGAATTCCACTTGTCAAAATTCTCAGAAAATTTGAGTTTATTCTGGAGGCCATTCTAGAGACAAGAGTGAGGAAGTTTACCCCAGAGAACATCGGCACTTGCGGCTTCCAGGAACACGGAGCACTGGCAGCATGAGTTTCCTCTCGCCATCATCTGGTGGCAGAGCAGTTCAGACCGCAAGCTTCCCCTGAGGGTCGGTCTGCAGTTTGAATTTTCAGTGTTGATTCCTCCCTCTGGTCCCCATCAACTTCCATTCAGCTTCAAAGTCTTGCAGTTGCTCTGGCCTGTGACAGGTTGCTGTAGGTGAGCCATGGAGGAGGTTTGGGCTCCAGCGGGGTTGGGATTTCCAGTTTTATGGATGGGGAGTCTCTCCTATCAGAGCCCATACTTTGGCTGGGCCCCAGGTTTTGTTGTCTGTCTCCTATACTGCAGACTCCTAACAATGAAGCTCAAGCCCAACCGGTTTGGCGGATGTCCTCCTGGCAAAGCTGGCTCATCACATCTTCGGGTTTCTGAGAATTCTTACTCTCTTGAATTGCCACTGTGAAGAGGATATGTTTCAAATATTACCCAGAATTTTAAATTATTTTTAGCTGGAGATAACCCAGGTTGTCATATTACCAATAACACCTGTCCATCTCACTTAGACATCTCAGTAGTACTCACCCTGCTTGCACTCCCACTCTTCTTAACGATGCTAGAAATAGTCCTGCAGTGGTGATGGAGCCTCACCCCACAGAGAGACTCCACAGCCTGTGGATGGGGAGGACAAGAAAGGAGGGGAGATGGTGCAGGAGACTTGTCCAAACTCCAGAAGCCTCCATCTGCATGTCATCACTAAAGGTAGAAACTGGCAAGAAAGGAGGAAAGACAAGGGAGCAGAACCTTCTGGAATACCAAAGTTCCCAGGCTGGCTATGTCCATATGTGGATGAACCTTTTGGGTTTTCATCCACACATGTAATTGGTTCTAAAGAGCTCCATAGAATCTGTAGACTTAGACCATGGTGCGGGAGGAATGCAGAAGATGTGGCTGTGTTGGAGACCCCAGCCCTGGCCACAGTGACATTAAGTGGGGAGATGAATCACCATCCACTGTTCTAACACTTTCTGAGAGGTGTGCATGGACCCCTGTCTCCTGAAGACTAGAGAAAAGGAATAGAAACCCTCAGCCATTTCCATGGTAATGCACACGCAGCCATGGTTTATGTTTCAGCCTTCATTAAAACATGGGAAAAACACTACCTGGTCCCAACATAGTTCTAGTCCACATAGGATGTTTGGGAAAGCTTGCTCAACAGAAATACCGGATATTTTTGGCTAGCTGGCTTTGGGGGTGGGGGTGTGAAGAAGGAAGATAGCAAACCCAGAAAGCACATTTTAGCATCACTTATATTGTTTGATGGACAGGGTAAAGTAGACAAACCTATGCTTCTAGAGATTGAAATGTCCTATTTTTATTAAGGAAAACAGCCTACACAGACCCTAAAGGATGATTAGACCCTTTGTTCAAAGGCTTCTTACTGCATTTCATGTTACTTCATTGGCTCATTGCTGTAAGTCCAGATCAGGCCACCTCTGGAGAGATTTGGGGCATTGGTGTCACCATGGCAACGCCAAGGGGCCAACAGTGACCGTTCTGCTGAGACACTGTGCAAGCAACAGAGGCAGGATGGAAGTCTGAATTTTGGCTGGTGGTGTAGAAAGAGTTAAGCAGAGGAAGGAACCGAGATGAGAAGTACTTTTTAAGAAAAGGAATCTTATCCTGCAGTAGGAGGAGACTAATATGGTCAGTAGCAGGTGTGGGTAGTGGGTGTTAAGAGGTGAATTTTATCACAAGTTACATCTGAAATTCAGGTCTTGAACTGAACACTTGTAAGAAAAACTCGGGGGATGGGGACAGTGGAGGAAGTTACTAAAACCTACCATATAAACATTTCTATCAGCCTTACATAATGGATCCTTGCCTCTGCCTGTGCAGGAAGTGATGATGCAACTCCAAGATGAGAGCAAACACTGCCAAGACAGGCGCTTGCATGGACCCAGAGAGCAATGTCTGGCAGGCACTAGATCTAGAATCTCCCATATGTAAAGTACTTACCTGTGGAGATGCATTTGCAAACAGATACAAATATGCTGCTGCTGCTTCTTTTTTTTTTTTTTTTAACAACAAAGACTGAACGTTTATTGGGTTTTAAAGCACTAGAGAAGGCTGGAACCTCTTTTTGTTTTCCAGTTCTGTGTCAAGGACATGCTCAGTCTTGTCTCTTAAAGACAGGAGTCATGGGCCTACCTGGTGTTGCAAGGGGTTAAATCTCAGCCTATGAAACTATTGGCAGCCACTGCAGCCCAGGTTTGATCTCCTGCCAGGGAGCTTCCCACAGGCGCAGCAGACCTCTCCTGCCTCGCCTGCTGCTCCGTTCAGCAGTGTATTTCAGTCTGCCTGTTCTGCTCCCCATTCTGTCTCTGGTGAACCCTCTCACCACCCACACCTCTGGCCTACATCTCAGGTCTTGTATGCATAAATAAATAATTTTTTTTTTAAAAGCCAGGCGTCAGGAAACCAGCTGACTTCAGTTACACCAGAGTCAGAAATAGAAATGGATGATGGCCACTGTCATGCAGATTCCAGATGCCACCAGAGAACTGACCATGGGGTTCTGGGATTTTCAAGTTGCCCTAAGACAGAGGAGAAGACCTCAAAGAGGGAGGAGGCAGGAAGGAAGGAGAGAAGGGTACACATAGAAGAGCTGGGGGGGGTGAGGAAAGAACCATCTCCCTAGTGCTTCTGGCCAGCTGGTTCTGTGCTGGCGGTTTTGCCGTCAGACTGAGGCCTGAGGGCTGCATCCAACCAATTCCAGTTCCTGAGGCCTTCGAAGCACAACACACAGATGTGGCTGCCCTGGAGGGCTCCTGTGTCCTTCCTCTACAGAAGTGCTAGTCCCGTCCTTGCTCTCCTGAAGACCTGCTAAGGGGGGCGGGGAGCAGGCACTGCGGTTTTTCACTTTACAAATGAGAAAACCAGGGCAAAAGATGGAACTTTTAATCATGCGGATCCATGGTGAGGGTGGGAGAGGAGTCAGGTCTCGTGACTTCCGGCGTGTCCTCAGCCCCGGCCCGCAGACCGGAAGTACTCTCAAGCCCCGGTTTGTCCTCCCTGGGGCATGAGTTTGAGCAAGGTGCTCAGAGGTTGGGAGCCCTGCTGGGAGTCAGAAGACTTGGGGTCAAGTCCTCGTGTTCCTGCCTCCTAGGTACGGACTCCAATTTCCTCAACTTTAAAAGGATAGTTCAAATTTTAGCTTCAAACTTCGTTACAGTTTTTTCTGTGACCGTGACATCTTGTTCCAGTGCTCATCTTATCATCCACCTACCTCCATTTGGCCATTATCCCACTTTTAAGGAGACTGTGAATTTTCTTCCTTTCCTAGCTGATTTTTATGACTTCCATTTGCATTCTTTCTCTGAACTCTGTGACTCATGCTATTCCATTAAAGATCATTTGGCTGGAGCGTTTAGTTCTTTTCTCCAGAACTACTCAGGGCCTCCATTCACAAGGTCTTGAACTGTGATTGCAAATCTGAGGAGGTGTCAGCCGATCAGCCAAGAACAGATGCTGTTTCCATGCCTCCTCTCCCTTGTGTTAAGAATAGGCAAGGAATTCAAACAAGAATGTTATTGATAAGTAGAAACTTTCCTTGTGAGAATGCCTTAAAAACATTCACAAGAGATGTCCGCAGCCTTTGGGAATGGCCCCATGTTTTGGCAGATGCTTGCATTCTGGCTGGCATTTGGAGTTCTGGGAGGAGTTTTAACTGGAATTTTGAGATTTACTAAAGTATCCTCTTCCTTCTCCCCTTTCTCCATTGGGAATTGGCCATCTGACCGACCTGGTTTTCTTTTAAAATTCATTGCAGAGCTATTGCCAATAGAACTAACAGCTCCTTTAATTAAGTACCAGGTAGATGTCTCTTTTCTGTGTCGCCCTGATAAAGCTGGATGAACCCGCTGATGGTGCAGAGGTCATGTTATGAGACATGTTATCCATGAGGGGTTATTTCTAGTTTTGAGTCCTTGGCTTTTCCCTTTCCCATTTTTTCAAATTTGTTCATTTAGGAACGGACTCTCATTTCTCCAAATTCCTTTTACCCCTCCCCCTTATCCCATGTCCTCCCCCCCCACCTCCCACTGGGTTACACCTGGTGCACAGCTGCACTTCCTAATCGTTTGCACTGGAGAATCTCGACAGTGGCTTCCTCCCCAAGGGCCATGGAAAACATCTGGGCACATCGTCTGAAAATGACAAAAGGAGTTTGGCAAAACATGAACACAAGACAGCCAATTTGGGGAGCGTATGTTACCAATCAAGGCAAGAAGTTTCTTAATTTGATATGGAGATTCCTCCCTTCCTCCTCCCCCACTCATAGTGTAAATCTAATTTTCTGCTTTGAAGAGATATTTTTTCTAAGAAATCAGTTATGTGGGCATGCTACAAAGGGAACAAAGGGAACTGATTTCTGTGTCACTCCGGGAACAACTTGCCCAAGGGCTTAGTGGTCAGGGCATGGAAAGAATAAGAATGATTAGGTATCTGATTCTGAAGCTGTAAAGGTGGAACTAGCAAGTGAGAACAGAGGGGAGTGCAAGGATGATGCTATAGAAATTTTATGCATTGAAGGCTCTCAGAACTAACTTGAGTGCATTTATTTTCAATTTACCTGATTTTATGTATAAAAAAATCAAATTAAAATCCCCTCTCAATATTACTCATACTTTGAAAACCTTTCTAAGAAATATTTCCCCCAAATGATCTTCACTTTGATTAAGTCAAATTGAACCCCTCATAAATGATAGGCTTTAAATTAGTTTTAATCTTAATACCTAGAAACTCTGATTGATTATTCCATGTACCCAGAAACCATTCGAGACACAAAAGTCTCAAACTCACTGAATGGCAGCCCATTCCACTGGGGAGTTCTGTCTTGTAGGGCCCCACATTTGTCAAGCCAAGGGTATAAGGACTACATCCATGGTAGGCTCCTCTGCAGAGAAAAAAACAGTGTGTGTCGGCGGGGGGATGCTGCTAAGTTCATTTTTGTTTCATCACTGGCCTCTGGAGCACTGTCATGACAAAGGAGAAAATCTGTGACAGCTGTGATGATGAAACAACACCGTTAACAAGTCACACCAATGATTTCTAAGAAATCTTCTAAGTCTCTTTTGGGGAATTTACTTACCATTTCTGCTATTCATAGACTGTGTCATAGAAATTGTGAGAGGGATTTTGGTCACCTTCTGGCCAAGAACTTGGCCTTAGCACCTGTCCTGGCCAGTTACTCTAAAGCAGTGAGACTCATCTCCTCCCAACATGCCAGAAATGAGATGTTATCAGTGAATAATTAGTCTTTAAGGTAGTCACCTCAGGAAGCCAAATGTCTGTTCCTATGATACAACTACTTGCTTCTAGGGACTCCTCTCTTAACGCCTTCTGAGTACTTTATTCTGTGTATAACAAACACAGATTTTGTTTCTTTTTGACCCAAAACAGTTATATTTAGTATAAGTCATCCCAATCATCAGTCTTGGTTTCAAGTGAGTTTTGACAATATCCCAAATGAAAGTCACCATCAGTGAGGATTTAAGACTAGTAAGGGTGTTTCAAAGGATGGTCACAGGTCCCAAAGGAAGAGCACTTACTTGTGTTGAGCCCTAGTGGCACCACGAGTGCTTTACATTGATCAGTATTTACCTCGACACACATTTTCTGGAATGTTTAGTTAGGTAAGACATCACTCATCACTCTTCCTGCCGTATTCCCTTTATAGTGAATGCTTCCTCACGCCTGTAGCAAGCATGTGCATTTTATCTGGAACGCATAGTACTAACATGTAACAGTAAGCACATTTTGTGAAGTTCAAGTTTTTTTTGAATTTAGGTAGAAATTATGGCCAGTCAGTTGAAAAAAATAGGACTATCTCTTCATTCTATCAGCTTATACCATGTCACTCCTGTCTTTCCCATGTGCCTTAGAAGAGCCTGTTCAAATATGCTATATAAAATTACCTAAGGGAGGCAACCATAAGCAAAATGCTTACTTTTATACTAATTTTATTTTATTTTTTTAAGATTTATTTATTTATGCATACAAGAGCTGGGGTGTAGACCAGAGGTGTGGAGTGGTGAGAGGATTCACCAGAGACAGATTGGGGAGGAGAACAGGCAGACTGACTGAAGTACACTGCTGAGGGGAGCAGTGGGCGAGACAGGAGAGGTCTGCTGTGCCATGTGGGAAGTTTCCTGGCCGGGGATCAAACTTGTGCGGTGCTGCAGTGGGTGCCGATAGCTTCATAGGCTGAGACTTAGCCCCTTGAGCCACCAGGGAGGCCCTGTACTAATTTTAATACAAGGGTTTATAATTATTGATTGTCAGAGATACCCAAAGAGATAAAAAGAGGTTTAGTTAGTCATCTCTTGAACCAAAAGAGAATAAAAGGAGACAAGCTGGTGCAGTTGGCACCATCAAAGAGTGTGACTTCTTTTCTTAAGCAGAGATTAAAATGAACCCACTGTCCTAGGGCCATGTACTCAATGGGCACAGACCGGCCTTTTATCATGTGGCCTTTGTTAGAGTGAAACAATATCTTCATAGTTAAAAATGTGTCATGTGACCTCTCTTTTAATTCTATGGGAAGACCTAGCTCACAACAGAGTACAGGTTGTTTGTTACCCGCCTCAGGGACCCTGTCTTGGACCAGGTCAGTTTGGATGGGGCTGCAGAGTCATGAAATTCGTTGGACTGATCCTTCTCTAAAGCCTAAGATGAGAAGAATGCCCCTGGGAAAGCCCCTCTTAAATGATACTAAATTACACTGAATGCGTAGCTGAAAGATGCACATTTAGTTGGGGGTGAGACAACACCAGTAGAGCTGACCACTGCTAGGTGTGGTTACCTGAAAGAAATGATGTCCGTGTGACTCGAGTGCGCTCTGGCCATCATCATGGCGAGGTCATTGGCTTCCGAGCCGCTGTTGGTCAAGAAAATGACCTGGGGGGACAAGGAAGACCCATGGCCTCCTGCTTTAATTTGAGTTACCCAATTGATTCAGATTTGCCGACAACTATGTCTCCCGACTTCTGATTATTAAGGAGAGTTCCCTTCAGATCAGTAGTCCCGTCATTTAATTACTGTATTAATTACAACTCTACACTGAGCAGCAACTAAAGGCCGGAGACACAAACATCCTAAGGGATTGTCCCAGTTGGGAAACATCCCCAACTTTCATTGGCTTTATTAGGTGAGCTACAAAATGCTAAGATGAGGAGACCTGTTGAGGGGTGCACAGGTGATGGTTGAGGGGATCCAAGGATCGGGTCTCTTGACTGCTAAACTTAAGCCACTCCATCTGGTCCTGATCCCGCAGCACAAAGGCTGATCCACGCCTGTCCGTTCAGTGTGTGTGAATGTTGATACAGCACAGCAAAGATGCAGCCATCCTGGTCCACAGAAAGGGGAGGGATGCAAGGAGCTGAGCCCCAGGTTCTGGGGACCGCAGGATGCCTCGCTAACCTCCTAGCTTGTGCCCTTCCTGGGACGAACGTGCCCAGGCAGAGCTGGGTTGCAGCTATTCCAACTTTCTTCATTTCTTCTGGATAATACAGTACATAGTGTACCTAGATAATATAGTAAAATAATAAAAACACTGAACTCAGGTCGTGGACACTGTTCTAAGTACTGTGTATGTACAAACTCATTGAGTAGCTGAATACGAATCTTGGCCAAAACTGTAACATCTTAATTGATTTGAAAAATTGGTCATTTCAGATGCAGAAAAATATGCCATTTAGCAAAAAGATTAAGTGCATTTAGACGGAATGAACTGAATGGTATGTTAGTTTTATGAAAACCAAACCAAACCAAACCAAACCAAACCAAACCAAACCAAACCACGACTCTGTTCTCTGTAAAAGAAGAAATGCAGATGACTTTTCAGAGGGGCTCTGGAGCAAGGAGATGGAGACATTTGAGGTATAGAGAGGAGTGTGCCAGGAAGGCTCGGCTCCCGCTGAGTGAGTTCCGCAGCGTGTGGTGAGAAGAGTAACCTGGGAGAGGCAGCGGCTTGTGGGCCCCAGGGGAACACTGGCTCGTTTCTCCCAGGTCAGAGTCCTTGATTGCTCCCAACTGTGGCTATTAGCTCAGCGTTACTGACGCTCCTCCGCGCGCTCCCCTGCCCACGTTCCTGCTTCACGGGGCTGCTCTGCAGGGCCCCGAGGTGCCTGTCCTTTGAGAGAGGTGTATTGTACCTTTAGAGGCTCCGGAAGAAGCGCTGAAAGCTTCTCTGCGTATTCGTGGATGGTGGGGTGGAAGAAGACGGCGCTTGTGTGCCACAGGCGGCCGAGCTGCTTTCGTGCCTCAGCGTTTACCTTCCTGGATACACAGGAGAGCGGAGTTACTTACCCAGGCAGCGGGCATGTCCCCCTCTCACACGGGCCGCTGAAACAAAATGCATGGCTGCCTCTAAAGCATCTCAAGAGGCTGATTTCAGCCATACATGAGAGAACTTCTTCAACTATCAGAGTCCTGCAGTGAAGCATTAGAGGAGCATTCAAAAGGAGGTGGAATGATCACTAGGGATCCTAGAAAAGAAATTCTTTGTTTATAAGGAATGTCTTCTACCTTCGAGAGGTTTGGCAAATAGAGATGACGAAAGGTTAGTCTGAGTGTCTGCCCATTTTATTCTCCTAAAGAACTGTGGACCCATCAAGTGCACGAGTAGAAGACCAGTTTTCCTTCCAAGGGAATGCCAGTATGTGGGCTTCAATATCTGGGATAGTATTTGCAACCATGTCAGGTGAGATTGAGGAAATGCAGCAACGAAATGACCAGGAAAGGGGAGACATGGTGGGACTGAGTCTCTAGAGGGAATAATGAGGGAGACATCCAAAGGGATGAAGGGAGTAAGGGGAGAAGAGCCCAGTGCTGTGAAGGAGCCAGGACACCCACTGGAGGCTGGAGAGGGACAAGCTGAAGCATGAGAAGATCACGAGAGGCACAAAGGTCATAAGGGCCAGCGAGAGTGGCCAGGGACAATGATGAATGTTATTGGGAGGATGCAGTGAAAATCTGTAAATTTTTCACTACTTCATTTTTCTTCTTTCCTCTGTTTTTGTCTGATGCTTTAAACTGCACGTGAACTTTATTTTGCATGTTTGTCAAGACCTCTCAGTGGACTCCTGAAGATGCAAAAGGGGAAGGAGAAAGCTACGGGAGAAGAACGTGAGGGCTGGACTTCAGAGGTCCAACTCACTCCTTATTGTCTGACAGCTTCTACGAAAAGACTTATTGCTTCTACTTTGACAGAAGACCTAAATCAGTTCAATTATTTAGACCTGCTGGGGTTTTTTTTTTGTCCCTCTTAATGTGACTTTTATTGGCTAGACTGTTAAAGGCAAGTAAGGATGGACATTAAAACAAGATGGCTGCTCTGAAGTCAGAAGCACAGGTTCTCTGCAGGCATCTGTGAGTGGGGACTGGTGATCAAGGTTGCAGAGAATCTCAAGATCAGTGGACCCTACACCTCCAATGTCAACTTCCAGCTGTGATTACATCTTCTTATCTTTTCCCCAGTCATCACTCGGTTGTTGACAAAGAAGATCCTCTAGCTAACAGTTACTGCTCATCTCTTATCATCCCACACCAGGCACACCTGCCCTTGCTTTTCCCCTTTCCCTCCCTCTGGAAAGCTGTCACTAGTGAGAAACACAGCAACGGTCCAGTCACTGGTGGGCGCCATATTGCATAAGCAACAAGAATAACTAACTCTTGCATTGTTAAGGAAGGAAAAAGTCCAGTGTTCGATTTTTTGAACCTAAGAAATATAAGTACGTCCACCATAAACTGGGCTATGTGTAAGGAGAGGGATTTTAGCTGGGTTTCTGAATCACATGATCATTAGCCTTTTCTACCTGTTCTTGTGGAGTGAAGACCCCGATTGTTAGATACTCACGGGTGGCAGTGTCCAACACTGACGGTGACAATCCCAGAGAAGAAATCCAGGTATCTCTTTCCCTCATGATCAAATAGCCACTCCATGTGGCCCTGGTGGAGTAACAAAGGCTTTGGAAAATAGGCTGCCGGCACTGGAGAAAGGTGTTTGTCTTGGGTCTCCAGGATGCGGTTATAGGCAAGCGACTGTGAAAGGCAAGAGTTATGTATTTAACACCTTCCTTTTCCTCATCTCCATGTTTGCCACAAGCTCAACAGCAGCAGGCCCACATCCCAGGGCCTCACCTCTGCTGCTTCCCTACAAAGGCTTATGGGGGGTGTTGGCCCAGGGCCCTCCTTAGGCAATGCGGCCTTTCCATCTCCTTCCAGGTCCAAAACGAAGAAGACAGATGGCGTTTCCTACTTCTGTGGAAAAGCCTGCTTTTGACTTGATTTTTACTATATTTTAATATAATGAAAATAAATATTGGAAATAAATGTCTGAAGAATCAAGTACTTTTTTTTGCTGTAGTGTTTTGAAAGAATATGAAATGCTGATGGTGTTCATATCTTTAATTATCAGGTTAAATCCATACTTCTTTTCATTGTGGGTCCTTCCTGACTAGCTATGGATTCTGTAACTTCAAACCTGTGAATATTAAGCAGAGTAAGGTAGATGGGGGTAAGGAGAGAGTGAGGGGGAGGGGGAGGAAAAAGGAAAAGGAGGAGAAGTGGGAGAGAGAGAAGGGGAGGAAGGGGAAGGGAAAAGGGAGGAGAGAGAGGAGAAAAGGAGGATGGAGAGGGAGTGAGAGAGCAAACTTTATTGGTCTGCAAACAAAATAACTTTATATTCTTTGGTGACAGACTTAGGACAGTCAGGGCATGCATTGCCACACAACATATAATTACAAGCAAATTGCCTGCATTTTAGGGTAAATTTGTGTCATCACATTTCTGGTAAAGATTGATAAAGAAATACAGCACCAGCACTTCATTTTTAATTTTTTTTATTTTCAAAAATAGTGCAGCATTGCTTCAGACATTTACTCCAGATAAGTGCTTTTTTCAGTAGTGAAGGTCAACTCTATGTGTAAACTGCAGGCACATCCCTGTCATCCAGATATTGTCATGGGTAGTCTCTTTCCTGGTCTTTCTCTGTCTTTGTCACTCCTCTTTTTCTCTCACACATATGTACCCCAATTTGTGCAACAGTATTAAAAAGAGTAAGAGGGTTCAGATGCTCCCCCAGTGACTTAGAAGCTAGACTGGGGTGCATGTCTTAGGGACAGGCAGGGGCATTTGTGGGTTCTTCCATAGGAAATATTTTAATCCTAAAAGAAGAAAGAACACTTTTGAGTTTTCTTAAAGCTTGACTTCTTACCTGGTATTTTTCTGGTGTAAAGTCACACGGAGGCATTTTGGGTTTTGTGTGAAGTCCAAGCTTGGTTACAGACGTCCAGAAAGCACCTGAAGGTGAGATGTTAGGATTCTCAAAGAAACACCATATAGCCCATCTGTGAAAATCACCTCCAGTTACCTCAATCAAGGTCCTTAGTCACCTTTTTTATTTCCTAGTTTTAAAAATTCACTTACATCCTCCTGGATTTTATTTAGATTTAAAAGCTTAGTATCTCATAATAAATTTTATGGAAAGAGCAAAAGATAGTTTCTTTCAAATCTACTCAGGAAGGGCATGGGGGGTTTTGGGAGTAGTCATGAGTCTTTGCTGAGGGCCACTCAGGAATGTGGGGAGCTCTTCCCTCCGTGTTGGCAGCCATTCTGTTTTCAGTTGACCAAATGTCTGCCAGAGCAGCGTGCTGCGGGGGTGTGTCCTGTTAGTGGGGGTGTTTCCTAGGTGTTGTGGAGCTGAATCCTAGTTCCTAGCCCATGCCCAGTCCCTGGTTCACTGTCCGTAAACAAGCAATAGAGGACTGCTGACTATTGTAGGGAATGAGGAGAGAGGAGCTAGGCCATGCCCTGTGCTAACAAATTTCATGAACAGTGAGCTGGGGACAAGCCCTTTCCCCCAAATAGCACAAATCTCATTACAACACAAGACCCGAGGATGCAAAGGGAACCTGAGCCCGAGGGGCCATTCAACATTTGGAGCTAGAAGGGGCCTTCAGGATTTATCTTGTAAGTCAAGATGTTCATTTTATAGATGAGGAAATGAGCGTAAAGTGCTGACTTACTTTGCTTATGGTCACTCAGCTAGCTCTCTGCAGAGGGAGAATGAAGCTCCAAGTTCCTGACTCGCTGCCTAGTTCTCTTGCTCATTCATTGCCTCTCTCACTGTCACCTCCCTGCAGATTTTGACCTCACTATAGAAGCAGAATGGAATAATGGAATCAGAGAATGTCAGACTGGAACAAGCGTCTAGAGACCTTATAGGCACTCTTGGGAAAGGACACTGCTAATTTTTGTAGGTTCAAGGTCAATATCGAAATAATTTTATTGGTGGAGGGGCTCTGAGCCCTGAGGAAATGTGGCTCTTATTCAGCAAGAGGATTTGAATCCACGGATGAAATGTGGGTGTTTTGTGTGGCTGTGAAGTCATAGTCCTGAGAAACACAATGGACAATTGTGTTTTTAAATGAAGCTAGAAGTAACCGCTGTGAATATAGTTTTGTTTATTTCAAAGAGATTTCATTTGCTTTTCTGCTCTAAGTAATCACTTATGTCATTACTTTGCTCTTACTTTAAAAAAAAGTGACTTTTGGCTGTTCGAGTATAGACATGACCCAAAAAATAATAGCTTAAGTTTTCTGAGAATTTCATCTTTTGAAAATCTTTCATTGTGTCCCTTTTTAGTAGTTACTCTTTAAAGGTGGATGGAAAAAATCCTGAGTATTTCTAAGAATTCAAATTCCTTTCACTCATTCAATCTTATTTTCCTATCTACAAAATTGGAATTGCCCATTGAGGAAGCTGTAAGTTCTCTTGATCCTAAAGTTATAGGAGTTACAAATGTAGGCCAGTGGGGGGAAAGACTTGGAGAGAAAGATTTGATAAAGAAAAGCCTAAAATTTAAACAGTTAAGGTAGGTTTGTTCATTCATTCACTCACTCACTCATCGATTCATTCACCAAACTGGTAGGACTATTATGGTAGAATGAGGCTCCGACTGAAATACATACAATTCTATGTGTAGGAAAGAAGAGGGAAGGGAGGGAGGGAGGGAGAGAGGGAAGAAGGAAGGAAGGAAGGAAGGAAGGAAGGAAGGAAGGAGGGAAGATAGTCAATTAGTGAAAATAACAATCAATCTAGATAACACCTCAGAAGTCTATTGCATTTCATCTCTCCCTTCTCATTAAACAACCCAAACTAAGTAAGAAAAGAACTACAATAATAACTGATGGATGAAATGAAACAAAAAAGCTTTGGTTTTCATTATTTGCTGGACAAAAATTTAAATCTAAATATCTTGATGATTGCCTGCATTCCTTATGCAAAACAGTCCATATTTTGAGGATGATGTAAGAGTTAAGGATCAATAAAACTTCTCTTGGGTCTTGGACATGAATGTGCCTGTTTGCACGAATGTGGCTGTGTGAGTGTGGGAGATGGGGTAACTAATAGCAGGGTTAATAAAATCAAATCCCAAATCTGCTTCGGGACATGCATTTTTTTTAAAAATCACTTTAACTCGTCTGATGTTGCCTTTTTAAAGCCTGATATTAAGCACAGACAGCTATTGATTTTCATCCAATTTCTACTTCAATTTACCTAGACAGCACAAGACATTTAAAGGAAGCATTCAAGTGGGAGAAAAACACCACCTGAATAATAAATGCCAAATGGATAACTGGGGTTAATTTTCCAACTGCTTAGTTCTCACAGACAAGTTCCCTTAACTTTGTTTTCTTTACACCAAAAATCATAGTATCAAAAAACAAAAACCTGTTGAGCAAGGTAGTTGAAAGAAATCAATTTCTGTAGGCATTTGAACACTAGGGAAAATCTCTTGAATGATAATGATCGAGATTATTCTAACATCCACAACCAACTTTCAGCACAGAAAGTGTATTTACCCAAACTTACCTTACTCTTTAAATTACTAAAAAAATAAAGTTTATAAAATATTTGAAAATACGTAATGATCACAGTTGATAGAACGCTAAGTGATTTATCAAAGTGTTAATTTTATGCCTTATTTCTGCATAGCATATTAGGTAACTTAAAAAAATCTTGTCACTGGGGGTATCACATTTGATACTTAGGGTAGCCAAGGAATAAGGAAAGACAGATCTTGCAGCTTAAACGTGAGACCTCTGCGATTTTGAGACCTCCTGTAGGGTTGAGGGCTTGAGATGCCACCTCCATGGAGGTCTGTTGAGACTAAGTTAAGGTCTGGGTGTGTGGGGGGCAGTAGTTTCTTGGGGGGGGGAATTTTTTTTTTTATCTACTCCCCACTGAACTGCAGCTGCCAGCCCCAGACCTGGGAAGGGGTCCTTTCCCTTCCGTGAGCTGCTCCACAGTCTGTAGGAGCTGCCCAGGACGGAGGTGACCGAGCTAGAGAACTTCCGCCTCTGCGTGGGGCGGCAGCTCTGCCCAGATGTCTGATAATAATACCAGGTGCCTGGTTCTCACCAAGGGACAGCACTATGGGCTTGAGATACTGATGGGGGCTGATGCTGATGGCTTGAGATGCCATCTCTCTGGGCTCTGAAGTCCTGAGAAAGACCTGGATAGAGGAGTAACTGCAGGCCCTCACCAGAGCCAGCAAGCCCAGTGAGGCTTCCTGTCAGGAGAGATTGCCGCTCCTGCAGGCCCACCCCAGGCTCCTCCTGTCCAGTCGCACTCACTTCCTCACCCTCCAGGCGATTATTCCAGCCCTGCCCTCCCTCCCTTCATATCCTCCCGATAAATGCCCCTCAAGTGAGCCAGGGTGAGTTGCAGATGGTCACAAGCAAGAGCTGTGCCTGATTCCCAGATTGGTGAGTCTGTTCTTTGGGAGCTTTTGGCAGCAGCTTTCCCTGAGGTCGCCCTTCTGGGGGCTAAATCATGGTTAATCAGTTCTACAGACCTCAGCAAGGACTGTGGAGCGGGGGTGGTGCAGGCAGGAGACCTTTCTTAAGAGCTAATTTTTTTTTTTTTTCCTGCCGAAAGGCTTTGCCGGAGGCTTGGGAAGTTTCTGAGCTGGAAATGGACTTTATCTGCCCTCCAGAGCACCTCTCCTGTGGGTGAGCAGGCTGTGATAGGGGCACACCTCACCTTAGAAATGCCAGAAAGTCAGAAGATGATTAAACGCTGGCATTGCCCTCCATTGTGTAAAGATGGCACCAACATGTCTTAGAAATGCATCATTAAAGTTAATGATGATTTAACTTTAATTAATAAGAAAGAGATGGCACCCTGAGATATATTCTCCACTTTTTTATACTGAAAACAAATTGCTTCTCTAACTTTGTGTCGCTCTCTAGGCCAAAGTGATTGTACCTCTCCACAGAGGCCAGGCTTAATGTTGTGTGAACATCTTGTGACCTTCTGGGGCCCCTTCCCCGGTCTAGCAGGCAAGAGAGCAAGGTCGGGAGGCAGCCCTCAGGCAGCCCTCAGGCTTGTGCTGCCTTTCACACGCCACTGGCCACCAAAGAGCCCGCAAAGAGGCTTTAAGCAATGGGGCCCAGGCTTTGTGTCTCCACAGTTCATTCTTTAGAAGTCAGAAGGTGATTAAACCCTGGCATTGCCCTCCATTGCGTAAAGATGGCACCAACATGTCTTAGGTCAAGATAACCCAGGAGACCAAAAGAGCTAATCCTATAGGTGAAAACCAAAAGCCCCCTGCCGAGAATAATGACCTGGTCACTTTGATGATGACACACTGTTCCAAACAAGACAGGAAAGGAACTCAGACTAGTGGTGGAGCTCTCTAGATCAAGTCTGTCTCCCAGGTTCCAATCCGCATGTTATTTATTTAATAAGCTCTTTGTCTAGCTAAGATTGATGTATACTACACACATAGGTATAACACAAGGATTGGAGGTATTTATTTTTGCATTTCTGACCACACCGCACATGGTGACAGCCCAGCCTACAACAGCACTGCCCCACTCCTCCCCCTGCCCCTTTATTCTTCTATCTCCTAGCCCTGGTTCGGATTATTCATAACACGTACCTCTTTTTGCCTATTGTCTGTTTATGCTCTGTCTCCCCCACTGGGGCACAAGGGGCCAGGCTTTTGCTTGGTTCACTGTGACTCTGTCTACAACGCAGGTGCATAGTATGTATTCAAGTAATGGTTGATGGATCATAAGCTTTGTACACAGCACGTTCTTAAGGAGGGTGTGTTAACGGGTGTTTGTTTGGGTAAATATGCACCAGCAGGCATATATGTAGGTGAAAAGAGAAAGGAAGGCTCCTGAAAGCCAGGTGAAGAGTGACATTGGTGTTTCCTTGTGTGAAGGGGTCCCCAGTGAGTTAATCAAACTCTCCAGGCACCAAGCCTCACCTGCCATTTCAGGACACCTGCTACTACCCCAGCCAGCTCCATGACTCCCAGGGGTGGGGTAGCAGAGAGGAAGGGGGAACAGAGAGGGCATTTTCTCCAGCTCTGTCAACACCTGGTATTCTCAGCATAGTGTGTCCTTGTTGAGTATAAGACTGTGTACAATTTTAGCTCCTCGGATAATGTTGGAGCTAAATGACGTTCTGGCAGATGAAAGGTGGGCGGCGGGGGTGGGGGTGGGGTGCGGTAGGGAAGAGAAATCTGAATGGGTGGTGAGAAAGGGCCTGTTGGAATCACACCACCTTTGGAGCCAGGCAGACCTGCCTGGCCTGCTTTGAATCGTGTTATTACTACTGTTTCTACTTTTGACCAAATTTCTTAATTCTTCTGCCATCTCCTCTGTGAAATGGGTTAAGAGTACTCACTAGTAGGTTTGGTTGAAGATGGAGGCAGATAATGTATTTAAGGTGTCAGACATGCTTCAATTTCAAAGAAGTGCAATTTTGTGGGGAAAGGAAATAGGAGAGAAAATGTAAAGAGGCGGAGAAAACAAAGATAACGATGATGGGAAAGATAAAGATAATGATGATGGGAAAGTTACTGGTTGCCTCTACCTCTTTTGGTCTGTGGGACACAGTGACCCACTGGCTGGTTCCACTCATGTTTGCATGAGGGACAGTGACAAGGGGGAGGACTTCTAGTGAAACCAGATGCGTGTGAACGCGTGAGGATCACAGCTCAGAGACGATCGGACACGGGGCCACCAGCATCTGGCTGCCCCAGTCCGCCTCATGTTCCTGTTCCTGCTGGGAGAGAGGGGTGTCTGAGTGGAAGGAGGGGGTCTAGTTCTGGCCCTAGTCACCTTGGATAAAAGACTACACTGCTCTGAGCCTTAGTTTCTCTGACAGCAATTGTGGGGGTAGGACCACCTCTTGGGGTCAAGGTAGAAATTTGTGGTGCTGTCTTCTGTCATTTACAGTCATCATCTATAAGCATCTATATATTGAAGTTAATTATTTTGAATTGCTTTCCTTTTATTCCTTCTCTCTAGCACAGCTAAGTTATCATCTTATTTTTATTTTGACACTATGCATAGTCAGGTCTTATCCATGGATTTCATTGCAGGAAGAGAAGGGCTGTAAAATATGAACATGAAGGGGGCCTTTGGACTGACAAGTGAGAGCTGTGCGTGAGATGACCTGTCTCTAAGATGGCATCTAGAGGTGACGTTCTGGGTCTACCTTTCTAGAAACCCAGGCAACAGATGCCAGAGCTCAGTCCTCCCCCTCCTGCTGATCCCTTGCTGACTCCCGTTTCCCCAGGTTTCTACTCACGGGGGCGCCAGGCAGGGTGTGCCTCGAGGATGCTGGGAGAGGAGATCTCCATGTACAAAGCTGTCCGCAGCTGTCTCCAGACCAGAGTCATCTCTCTCAGGTAGGAAACAAATTCCCATGGAAGCAGGTCGGAAGAAGGGCTTCAACTGCTCCACCACAAGTTGGACTTTGAGACTAGAACGAAGGGGAGGAGCTTTAGGTGGGCGCTCTGGAGTCGTTGCTGCCTCCACTTTGGACTAGCCCAGATCTCCTGGGCTGGTAAAAGTGCCTTAAAGGGAGAGACAGAGAAAGGGCGCGTGCGAGAAGGAGCAAGGGAGGGGGAAAGAGGAAGAAGGCAGACAGGCAAGGTGAAGTTCTTCTAGACTGGTTTTGCTAGTTTTCTATTCTGCTAGGGTCTCATCAGGATGCGGTTTTCTCTGCAGGAGGATGGTGATGAGTGTGAAAGGCTCAGAAATTGAGAAAGGAGGGTTGTGAATAAGAGAGGAGAATATACATGAAGCGGCTGGATAAAGAAATTGCTATGGTATTGGGGGTCGTGGAAGAAGAGAAGTGGGACTAACAAGGAAGGGGGTGTTTCATAGAGAAGGAAAGGGTACAAAATAGCTCAAAAAGGCTGTGGATAGCTGTACACCCCCTTAGAGGTTTGAGTGAGGCAAGAAGTTGAGAAAGAAGGAGTTAGAGTACTTTATTTTTATTATATTTTAATTTATATTTTAAAATCCCATTTGTCACTCCTGCCTCCACTCACCTCTAATCTTCATAGGCAACTAGTTAGTGGTTTAATATACACTTTTAGTCGGTGTGGATTGTTATGCTATTGTTTGAAGTGAATGCATTTTTAATTTATGTATATATGGATTCAGCCACAAGCATGATTTTAAGATCCGTTCATGTCCCTCGGAGTTCGTCTCTCTTAGGTTTTCAGCTGCTGTAGAGGGGGGTTCTGTGCTGAGTGGCCATACTCATAGGGGGGCAGGGACAAAGGCAGTGGGAGCTATAGGAGCAAGTTCTTGGCCATTATTACCTTAAATATTTCTTCTCCTTTGACTATTTTCAATTTCACATATATTACACCTTTTGAAGCTGATCCACAAGTTTTGGAGGTTCTGTTAATAATTATAATTGCACACAGGTTTATCAATGACTCTAAGTTAAGTCATGAGTGTAACTAAACTTTGCCCTTTGCCCTCCAGTCTTTGGCTGAAACAAAACAGGGTCCTCTAAGAGTAACCGAGGGTAAATAACAGCTCTTCCAAAGTGATCTTTTCTCTTTCCTACTCACATAGGAGTCATGAAACTGAAGAGAAGGGAAAATTTTTCGAAGGATTTCAGATAATACCCAGCTTACATGAAACACATTACGGATATCTCAGTTTATAATGGATGGCTGTGAGGCTGGTGTTGGCAGGGGTTCTGAGTGAGAGGCCGTGATGGCATGCTGGTTAGAAGAGAATAACTGCGCAGAGATGTGGCTCCGACCCTGGGACCCCTAGTTTCATGCCATACTTTTCTTGAAAAAAAAATTGCAGCATGATCATAATTATTTATTTGGCCTTTTGGGATATAATTCATGAGAAATTACTGTAATTAATATTTAAAAAATGTCATTCTGGTGAGACCTGGTGACACATGGGTTACCTCTACCTCCCTAATCGACTGCAATGCCCAGGAAGATGGGGAGTAAGTTCATAATACTTACTGTGTCCTAGCAGTGTCTGAATTACCTTGCTGTTCAACAACAGTGTTTGGATAGATGACAGATAACTGAGGAAGATTTGCATTTACAGGGAGGATCTTGAACATCCAAATCAACGCTCTTTTTGGTAGTATGTAGGGCAGAAGTATGTTTGCGCATAGCCCTCTGTGTTAGCAGCAGGGTTTCTCCAGTTGCTCATTCCCTTGAAATTCACATGGTTTCTTCCAATCATAGCAGGATGAGCTTCCTTAGAAATTGTTGCTGTGTGGGGGAAGAGCTTTGCCTATACTTGGGCCCTCAGGTACAGTGAACTATCTAATTAGGACCTTTAATTATAATTATATTCTATTCCCACTGTAATTATTAAAGAATCAGCAAATTGCAAATAGAGATTGCGAAGAAAAAAAATAAAGGAAGGGGGTACCAGGTGAAAAAAAGTCATCTAAAGGAAAAAAAAAATCTCAAGTAGAATGAGAGAACAGGCTGAAAAAACAGCTATAAGCTGTTTTTAAGAGATAGATCTAAAACATAATGATGTAGAACAGTTGAAAGTAAATGAATGAAGATTCATCAGAGAATTACTACCTGAAATAAAGCTGTTGTAGGAATATGAGTATCAGGAAAAAAAGATTTTAAGACAAAGGGAATCACTGAAGATAAAAGGGATCATATTTTAAGATGAAAGGGCTAATTCATTAGAAAGATAGAATATTTAAATATATATGCTTAATATGGTCACAAAATAAGGAAAGCAAAATTGATAGTACAAAGATAAAGAGGAGTTTCCATAATCCTAGAATATTTTAGCCTGTAGATCACCTCAGAAAAATTACATATCAAACATCAAAAAAGATGAATCTCAGAAGAGCAAAAATCTTAAATAAAATCTTAGCAAATTGAAGGTGGCAAAGTTTTCAAAATTGTATTACAAACAAGTAAAATTTATCCCAAGAATGTGAGGGTAATTTAACATTAATGTATTTTCTCTAAAGTGAGTAACAGATGTAGAAAAAATTTGAAAGCTTTTAACATCAATTCAAGATAAAAAATTATGGGCAAACTAGGAATTTCCTTAATCAAGAATATTTACAAAAACCTACAGAAAACATTATACTCAATGGTGAAATTTAGTAACTTTCTCATGAAAGTCAGGAATAAGAATTTCCACTACTTTGCTTCTATTCAATATTGTACTAGAAATCCAGCCCCAAGAAATAGATTAATTAAAAGGAATAAGAAGTATAATAAGAGCCACATAGGAAGAAACAAAGTTGTTACTTTCTGATGATATAATTACAAAAGTTGGAAGACTAAGAAACCTATAAATTACAAGAACTATAGTGAGAGTTCAGTAAGCTTTCAGGATATTAAAAAATATTTAAAAATCAGTGATTTCTATATATGCACAACTATCACTTAGAGTAAGATAACTTTTGAAAAGATGTCATTTACAATGGCAATAAAGATCATATGGTGCCTGGGAATGAATGTGACTAAGCACTTGCAGACATTTATAAAGAATAGCAGAAAGCTTCATTGAAGATTGAGTGAATTAGGTCATATACCATGCTCATGATTAGAAAGACATAATATTATAAAAATGTAACTTCTCCCAGAATTAATCCATAGATCCAATTAGCAGCAATCTAACGCCCTGCACAATTTTTTTAAAGTTGATAGGCTTACCTCAAAATTTGTATGATGAATAAATGACCAAGAATAGCCAGAATAATTTTGAAGAAGGTATAGAGGTGTAGGAATCAACTTACCAAGTAGTAAGACTGCATAAAACTAGGGCTAATAAAACAGATCAGGGAACTTCTGCAGTGGGAGACAGAGAATTTGACTATTGAGGAATTTAAATTCCCGCATCTGGGATGTTCATTTATTTATTTATTTTTTATTAAAAAAAATAGTAACGTAAGGAAACAGATATGGCAAAATGTTAATATTTATCAAATTTGGGTGCTAGTAAATGGGTTTTTGTTATATTATCTCTGGAAATTTCAAGTGTGTATAAATTATTTTGTGCAATAGATAAAAGTTGGTAAGTGGAAGATTAAATCATAGTGGAGTTTTAAGTGATGGCATAAGCTAATTCTCAGTGGGCGTAGTGAACAAGAGAAAGTGACTTAAGTTGTGATTTAAGTGACTGAGTGGCTTAAGTGACTTAAGTGACTTAAGTGACTGAGATTTGTGACTTAAGTTTTATTTGGAATCATTGATTTTATACCTGATCTGGGAACTTTCTTTTTTATTGTTCTTGGTTGTTTCCAGAAGACCCAAGGAACTGCTGGGTCCTTTTAAGCTTAATTGCATCTTTCAGTCTGGCAAATGGATGAAGATTAGGGCAATGTGAGGGCAGAGGGAAGAGAATGTCAGTTTTGATTTAGAATATGTAGGAAAACAAAATCAGAGAAAGTGTTGAAAGATGAGCGCAAACACATGTGCCTAAAAAATGTGTTGGATGAGGGCTCTAAGACAAATATTTTTAGTATGTGTTTGCATATTTTATTTCCAGAAAGGCTTAGAATGTCATTTCCCCCATTAATTAAAAGAAATATGTTTTAATAAGGTTTGTTGAAGCAAAGAAAAAATGTGTAAGTTACATTTTTCACAGAACATGTTTCTTCTATTTATAGGCTCCAAAAATCATTGCTCAGGTAGTAATTTATTGATTCCAGTTAAGCTCAGCATTGCTGCCATTGCAAATGCAGTTGTTCTGGAAAAGAATTCGTATGTGTAGTGTGAGGTTACAGGGTTCAGAAATAATATCAATATCCATTATGTAAAGTAAAACTACTAGTACATGCCTTTTAAGCTCATCTTGTAATTTTTAATAAATTATGGAATGAATGTGTGTGTGCCTAGAAATGTACCTGTGACATTTACAAATTCTTTCAAACACATGTATAAATGCAGTAATAAAAATTCCTGAGTTCCCTTTTCTTATACCAGTGTTTGCCAACAGCCAGCCATGTGGTATTGATTTGACAAGCATCCTCTAGTTTTTCCTTAAAAAAATACTGTATTGGGGGGGCCTCCCTGGTGGCACAGCGTTTGAGTGCTGTGCTGCGTTGCTGTCGGCAGCACAAGATGCGGGTTCGAAGCCCAGCCAGGAAGAGTCCCACATGGTGGGGCAGACCTCTCCTGCCTCGCCCGCTGCTCCCCTCAGCAGTGTATTTCTGATCTGCCTGTTCTGCTACCCACTCTCTCTCTGGTGAACCCTCTCGCTACCCCCTGCCTCTGGCCTGTACCCCAGCTTGTATGTATAAATAAATAAATCTTAAAAAAAAAAATACTGTATTGGGCCTCCCCGGTCGCACAGCGATTAGGCGCTGTGCTGTGAAGCTGTCGGCAGCAGTGACTCGAGTTCAACGCCCTGCAAGGGAAATTCCCACATGGCGCAGCAGATCTCTCCTGCCTTGCCCACTGCTCCCCTCGGCAGTGTGTTTCGGTAGATCTGCCTGTTCTGCTCTCCACTCTGTCTCTCGTGAATCCTCTCGCCGCCCCACGCCTCTGGTCTGTACCCCAGCTTTTATGCGTAAATAAAGAAATCTTTAAAAAAAATACCGTATTGCATTCATAAAAATATCGGTGCTTCAAGTCAGTTTGCTAGCCTAAGTTTTAATGTGAACCTCGTGGGAACAAGAGAAAAATATATAACACTGGCATGTTGTAGGAGTGTGTTCACTGGGAGAGGCTGTAGATAAAAAACATCCCAATGTGTAGCACAAACATGAACAATAGCTAAAGATTTCTAGATCTGCAAAGACAAGCTGCAAGACTGAAGCTTGAAAGCAGAACTAGATCTGAGATACTCAGGAGAGGGAGAGAGTAGAGAAGGCTTGGTGGTGAGGGGGGGCTGCATGTGAGCAGAGCAGTCCTATATTGTGAGAAAGTAAACAAGGGGCTTTAATTTTTTTATGTTTTACTTAAAATCACTTCTTTATTTTCTTCTATATAAATCTGATCAGAGTTTGGTTGTTGGTTTTTTTGTTTTTGTTTTTTAATTCTTTTTTTTTTTTGCATCTTTTTTGTTTTGTATTTGGGTTTTTTTTTTTGTATTCTCCTTGGGTAACCCACCACCAATTCACCTGTGATCCATCTCCATGGTCCCTTGTGTTCTTTTCTACTCCATTTTGTGCCCTTATCCTCCTCCTCTCTCCAGCCCCCTATACATTTTATGGTTTCAGGTCTTACGTCTAGGTCTTTTATCCATGTTGAGTTGGTTTTTGTGCAGGGTGTGAGGCAGTAGTCTAGCTTCATTTTTTTGCATGTGGCTGTCCAGTTTTCCCAGCACCATTTATTGAATAGACCATCCTTGTTCCACTGCATTTTCTTCTAATGAACACTGATACAAAAATATTTAACAAAATCTTAGCCAACAGGATCCAACAATGCATCCAAAAGATAATACACCACGACCAAGTGGGATTAATCCCAGGGACACAAGGATGGTTCAACATCCAAAAATCAATCAATGTAATCCAACACATCAACAAAAAGAAAAATAAAGACCACATGATCATATCAATAGATGCTGAGAAAGCATTTGACAAAGTGCAACATCCATTTATAATAAAAGCCCTTGAAATCCTTGGGATAGAAGGAACATACCTCAACATAATAAAAGCCATATACGACAAACCCACAGCCAACATTATCCTCAATGGTGAGAAGCTGAAGGCCTTTCTGCTAAGATCAGGAACAAGGCAAGGATGTCTACTCTCACCATTGCTTTTCAATATAATACTGGAAGTCCTCGCCAGAGCAATAAGACAAGAGAAAGACATTCAAGGACTCCAAATAGGAAAAGAAGAAATTAAACTGTCTCTGTTTGCAGACGATATAATAATATATATACAAAACCCTAAAAACTCCATAGAAAAACTACTCAAAATTATAGACCAGTTCAGTAAAGTAGCAGGATACAAAATCAATGCACAAAAATCAGTAGCCTTCCTATATGCAAACACCCAATTTGAAGAAGAAGAAATTAAGAATCCATCCGCTTCAAAATCGAAACCAAAAAAATCAAATATCTGGGAATAAATCTAACAAAAGACATAAAAGACTTATACAAAGAAAACTACAAAACACTGTTGAAAGAAATACAAGAAGACACAAGAAAATGGAAAGACATCCCCTGGTCATGGATTGGAAGGATTAACATTATCAAAATGGCAATCCTCCCAAAAGCAATTTATAGATTCAACACTATTCCAATAAAAATCTCAATGACATTCTCAAAGAAATAGATCAAATACTGATGAAACTCATATGGAACCACAAAAAGCCCCGCATAGCTAAAGCCCTCCTGACTAAAAAGAAAGAAAATGGAGGAATTTCACTCCCTGATTTCAAACTATACTACAAAGCTGTAATAACTAAAACAGCATGGTACTGGAACAAAAACAGACACAAAGACCAATGGAACCGAATAGAATACCCAGAATTAAAGCTGCATATATATGAACAACTAATCTTTGACAAAGGAACAAGGGGGTTTAAAACATAAAAAAAGCTTTCTTTGTTTTGAAGTTTTATTAATATATCAACATCTATTCATTCATTGTAACAAATGTACCATATTTTTTTACTTATTACTTGATTTTACAATGTTTACTTTCTTTTCTCAAGTGTAGTCCCCCTTGGGTTTCTGCCACCAATTCGTTCCTTGTGCTTGTCTCGCTCTCTCTCCCCCTCCCCCTGCAGTGTCTCTGATTTATAGTTGCTCATTTTTGTTTTGTTATATTGTTTGTTTTCTTTCTTTAATTTTAAGATTTTTTTTCTTTCCCTGCTCCCTTATTTGGTTCCCCTATATTCCTCCTATAAGTGAAACCATCTGATATTTTTCTTTCTTCTTCTGATTTATTTCACTGAGCATAATCCCTTCTAGCTCCATCCATGTTCCTGCAAATGGCATTAGAAGATGTGGTATATATACACAATGGAATACTATTCAGCAATCAAAAAGTTTTCTAAAGTAAAAGGTTATCTACTAAGTGAAAGTAGTAATCTCTTATGTGTCAAGACTTCCAAAGTAGAATATAAAGTTTTGCAATAGGTTCGGTCTCCATTGCAAGGTTTGGAGGGACTCTCAGAGGTAAATCTGGTAGGTCAAGTCCCATTGGGGACTTTTCAATAATTCCACTTGCTATACTCACCCTCCCCCCCCACCTCCTAGACGTCAAGATTCTTTCTAAGTGGAAGTTATATTTTCCCCAAATCAGAGAGGCTTTAGAATGTAGTAAGTTGCAGGAAATCTGGTGGGCTTAAGGTTTCAGATGACAATGACATTCTGCCAAGATGGGGAAATGTGCAATTTTTTTTCCTTCAGGAGAGCACACACAGTAATCTTAGAAAATTAGCTCCATTTTACTTCTGCAACTCATCATGAATTGTATGAACACCGTGTCTGGTGACTGACACTGTGAATTTTGCAGTTTGAAATGAGTAAAAGGAGATTGCCCCAATATTGGCATGGGAGAGTCAGTTTCTTTGATGGAAGCCTCATTTTAGATTGTGATCTTGTAAGAAATTTCTTAACTTTCTGTGAGACATGACGTTAGAGAATTAGGTGGCAGCGATGAAATTGTAAAGCAATTCCCCTATACCATTTCACAATTTTGTAAGATATATGTGAAGAGTAGGTAAAGATTTCTAGATCTGGGTCCACTTAAAGTAAAAGTTTATCTACTAAGCGGAAGTAGTAATCTGTTAATCTGATGGATTTTGACAGAATAGATGTTATCAATAATAGAGATGAATCATACTGTTCAAAAGGAATGTTTTGAAAAATGGTTTAATCTTTACTTCACAACATGTAAATGAATTTCTCTGACCTGATCCTCACATTCCTAATTCCACCCCACTTTATTTTTAGCAGCTTTTCATACGAAAGAGGTGGGATAGAAGAAGGAGATTATGTTTTGCAATCATAAGGGGAGGTGAAGATAAAAGAGGAATATCATTTTGGTCTAATTTATATGAACGATTTACAGATTATAGGCTACCTTTAGCAGCGAAAATTCGTGAAGAAAACTGCTTCAGCAACACGTTATTGTGCCCATTTCCAATGTGAATTAAAAAAAGAAATAGAGGAGGAATAGTCAAGGGAAATAAACATTTATTGAGCCAAGCATTGAGCTGGGTATTTTCAATAACATGAATAGAAATATAATGACCATATTATACTGGGATGTCTACGATTTTGTTTGGCAAGCATTGTTTTTGGCGTGCAGTAAAAATGAAGATGTTATGATAATAGCAATTAGCATACTCTTATATTATTGACAAAGATTTAACTGTCCATGTTATCCCCTCAAAATGAAAGGAGACAAATGAATAAACCCATGGGTAACAGAAAAGAACGACGTCCAATAATCAAAGATTTGCAAAATTAAAATTGTCTTCTATTACAAAGGCTAAAAAGAAAAATATAGACATTACAGTAAGTGCATGTAGAAATGAGCTATTAAAATAAAAAAAAGATTATTTATGCTATATGGCCAACTTTTCCTTACCACAATGTATTTGGTGGTTAAAATCAGACAATAAAAAGGTTTTATTTCTAGTGGGGGACAGGGAAATCAAATTATGAGAAATATCATTATCAGGGCTTTAGGTAACCAAATTAAGGTGACTTAGGAAAAAAAAACTGTAGTGTATATTTTTTTTGCGATCTGTTATGTATTTTTCTTGGCCTTTAATCATCAACCGGTTTTCAGAAAATATAAAAATGGTTATTGATGCAACCGAATATAAACTTGCAAGGTGGTGACTTAGAAGGTGCATTCTTATGTAAAACAAAATCAAAGCAAACCCCAGCAATGTATTGTAATAATCACTTCTAATTTCCCACTTCATGTTGAAGAATGATGCTTGGCATTTTCTAAGGAAAGAGAAAAAGCAGAGGTAGTGGTAGCTTTGAAAATATGGAACCTTATGCTATGACATAGTTTTCACTTCAATATGGCTTTACAGAAGACACAGGTCACCGAACAGGCTGGTTCTAAATTGCTTTGGTTTCCACATGAGACTCTTACATTGTTTAAAATGAACAAACACAGAAGCAAGCATCAAAGACACAAATGGCACTCAAGAAGTGCAAGGGGGCTTGTGAAGCAAAGCTGGGGGTTGACTTTTAAACAATCGTGGGATTGTACTTTACACACTGAACACCTTAGATCAGCTGTACAATGGCATATTATACCACTTTTAGACAAAGATTAAGAAAAAAATTAGTACATTCACGGTTTCAACAGAAATATATGGTTTTTTTTTCAGTTTTCTATAGACACAATCATACTGAAATACATATGGATAGATCGTAAATCATTAAATCATTCTTTTCATTTGTATTTCATGATGAGTTTCACAATATGAGGATTCTATGTTTTAATATGTCATACAGTTTTGAACCATATAAAGCAATGTAATATAAAATAACATAAAGGCGAAATCAGACATGTCACATGGCAAATACATCAAATGTGCCACTCAAAGCAGGAGACATATGACATCGTTCATTTCTACACACTAAGCAGCTTTGGAGGAAGGACATCAGGATGAGAAAGGGAGGTAGATACTTTTAAAAATTCAAAATCATTTCATCAGGAATTTTATAAAGTAAATTATTTCATGGAGGTATCTTTGCCATGTAGTTTTTCAATTTCAGTTAAAATAACAAAAAGTTTTTATCCAGGATTGGTGAAATTTGCATGAAAAACTCAGATTATATTTTGAAGTTGATTTAGATAGAGGATAATTTGACCATTACTGTTAAAGATTATTTTTGATTGAACTATATGAGTAACTGAAGATTGTAGGGCAAATTGATTTTTCTTTTAAATCAGCAGCAGGTGAAAAATTAACCAATAGAGTAGGGGTCTCTATTCATTGACCACAAGCATTTAAATGAGAAGTTTTTCTACTTTACATGTCTCGGTGCTTCTTAACTTGAAGTCACAGCATAAATGTAAGGTGTCCATGTGGACTATACAGCGGCAGGTGTTGTGAGTTTTGTGCAACCCTTAGCCATAAACTCAGAACACAGGTTAGATTACAGATTCACTTCATCCAATAAAATTTGTTTGGCGGGCTACTGTCAGCATTTTATAGAAACTTGAAATGCCCAAACCTCTGGAAATGTCCTAGTTTTATCTTTTGCCTTTCCTTGAAATAGATACCACAAGGCTCTCAGACCAAAAATCCCCTTCTTAAAAAGAATCCTGGGAAGAAAACTCCTGTTTGATTCACAGACAGCATTTATGAAAATCTTGGTCTAAGTTCAGGCCATAATTATAAATAGGACTTTTGATTAGATCACAAGCTCTGAAGTCATCATTCTGTATTTTTAAGTTTCTGCTTAAGACCTCCAGGACTAGTCACCAGTGCAGCCTGGAATTTTAAATGACCTTTGAATTCATCAACTGAGCTAGAATCTTTAAGCATGAAAATCTTTAAATGAGGTAACATGTGACCTCAATCTAGGCCTTGATATCAGTGTGGCTGATTGAACATTGACTTTATTCCATGCAGGACCGAATAATTCTGCCTTATGAATAATTTAGTTTTTTGTAGTTCTTTGTTTGCAATGGTACACCAGTAACTTTTAGAAAAAAAAGTTTTAGAAAAAAGTGAGGGTAGAGTGAGAGGCTAAAAAGTCTACAAGTATGAAAAGCTAAGAAGAGAAGCAAGGATGTCAAATCTGACTTGGAGGAACAGACCTCTGCTTCTCCCTTTAGCGTTGTTACAGACCCACCGTCACTGCTTCCGGCTGAGGGCATGTCAGTAATGCTTTCCTGCACTGCTCTCGCGACGCTGACTTGAGACTCTGACTGACTTTGACATTGAGAATCATAGACAGTTTGAGTTGGAGGGGGTCTTAGGAACATTTTAGGTGAACCCACTTATTTAACAGGTGAGGAAACTGTGGCTTGAGTTTAAAGGACTTGCATAAGCTCACTCAGCCTGTTCCGTGGCAGTAATACAACCTAGACATGGAGACAGAGTACTCGACACACTTCTCTGACAATAGCACACCGTGTTTGAGCTGAAAAGGCAGGAAAAGAAGTGCATCCTTTGACGTACACATGAGACTTCCATCAATGGCAAATCTGCATTAGCACTGCTGGGATGGTAACCCAGAGTCACTTGCTTGATTTTGTGTGCAAAGTTTCGTGTGCATGCATTGTCTTTTTCAGACCCAGAAGTGCAATTTGAAGGTATTCAAAAGTGTATCAGTCAATATATTTTTAAACAGAGAGCCTTGAATCATGGGGTGACAGGTTTACCTCACCCCTCCACCCCCTCATCCTAGCCAGTGTCAAAGTGAGTTATGCTATTCACATTCATCAGTTCCATGGTAATTCAATTAAATGATAGGTTAAAATAATCCACTGAACAGCTGTTGATTGGACCTTAGACCATTTTGCCATCCTCTTTTCTGGCTCCTCCCTGCATTTCCATAAAAAAAGCTGTTTTTCCTAATTGATGCATTTTCCTGCCAAAATAAAACTCTTTTCTTTATAAATGTAAAGAAAGGCACTTTGTATAATGTGTACGATTCTATTTCTTTCTTGTCTACTTGAAGGAAATAGGGAAGTTTCTAAAGCAGGGCCAAGTCTTTCTGCAGTGCTGGCAGGGCAGGGCAGCCTGGAGGAGCAGATCACCAGGTTTCCTCTCAGCCCTGGGAGCCCAGCTGCTCTGGTTTTTCATTAACTCCTAGGAGTCTCTGATTCAGTGGAGTCACTGCAGAAAAATAAATTAAGCTCCTTGATCTTGTAGAGGTGGTAAGGGATTAATCCCCTTTGAACCAAACCAGCGAAAGCAAGTTTTCAGTACTAACTACCTACCAGGAATGGTCTCAGGCACTTAGGAGAGTGTAGAGTTTGTAAAGTGTCAATAACATGGCTGATAATCACTTGTGCTCATATTGGGGTGCGTTATACCCATTTCTTAAAACTGAACAGAGAACATTTTGAGTTTGGGTCATAAGCCTCCAAAAATCACCCATTGGCTTGCCCCAGTTTCAAAGTGCTTAGTAACTTGAATACTTAGGTGTTTGTTTATAAAAATATGATTTTTTTTTAACTTGGAGCATCAGGTTCTTTCAACCAGTTGTACAATGGTGGTTTGTGATCCATGATGACAGCAAAACAACAAATAAACCAGAATCGGGAACCAGATGTAGGAAAAGAAGATTTGGGATGGTTGGACTCAACAAGGAATGAGCATGACTTGATTCAGTAAAAGATAATATTTTTTTCTGAAAATTAAAGCCTCATTCAATGTCTTTAAATCAAATCTTATGCTAATCCTCTCTACGCAATTATTTGCCCATAAACCTAAACTGTACCAACATAATTAATGCAGGTGGGCTATGTTAGGACTGCTGGAACTGATGACTGAAAGTGAAATATAAAGAGTATATCACAGAAGAGGACTTGTGTTTCTATGAAAAAGGTCAATTACTTATTATCTTAATTAAGAATCAGGAATTGCTTTAAAATATCTTTAAAATATCCATTGAGTAATGGAATCAAGGAATTGGAGTTTAAAAGGACAGTAGAAATTATTTGGTCTAACATTTCCTTCAGAGGAAACTGAGGCCCAGAGGGGAAAATTGACCTGTCTAAGGCAAATAGTCAGAACTAGAACCTGGGTCCCTTGACCTAGAGTTTGCATCCTTTCATTTGACTGTCTCCTTGATTGAAAATATATTAGACCATGAAAACAAAAATAAAAATAAAAACAAAACCAAGAATATCAAAACTCTTATTTTAAAGAAAGACCAAAGAATTGTATTCTTAGCTTTACTTAGCTAATTACCTTTTTTTGGGGGGGCATTTATTTCAAGTTGAGTCTTCAGCCATAGCATTTTCCCCCCATATATGCCAATTTATATATTAAAAGCACGGTATTTTTTATTTTTCAAACTCTAAGAGTGATTGACAAACATCTTGGAGAGGGGTGGATTTGGGGGAAAGATTTAGTCTGTATTGGTTTTGAGGGTCAAAGTTTTTGATCATTTCCTCTCAAAGTGGAATATGTACTCACCCCTCTTCATAGGTGTATGTACCTTTGCAGATCTTTATCTACTTTTGAATATTTAACCATGTGTAGATTTTTAAAAAATGATCTTTCCTTACATACAGTATTTTTCAGTGCAAGTCAATCAGACTTGACCTCTACTTTCCAAGAGAGGATTGCCTCATGCACTAAAATAAACTTCAGTGGAAATGGTAATCTAGGGGGGTGGCTTCTCAAGCTTCAACACACACATGAATCAATTCTGATTTTGTATTTCTGGTGCAGAGGCGCTAAGATCTGAATTTTTATTTTAAACATTCAAGATCTGCATTTTTAAGCAGTGCCCAGGTGATGCCACTGTAACTAGTCATTAGAACATACTGTGAGTAGCTTGAATGAATTTGGGCAACTTTCCCAAATATTTCCCCCAGTTCTAAGATATTTATATATTAGGAGAATAGAGCATCCAATATATTGCTTCTGCACTTCTGGAAATCCTAGCAATGTGATCATTTCCAAACATCAGTCTAACCATGAGTCCAGTTCCTATCAGCATAGGCTTGTTAGAGTGGAATATTTAACTCATAAAGATGAGTGCAAGTTCTCTATGTTCAGCTAGAGAGTGGACATAGGAAATGGAAATGCCCTCAGGAAAAGGGAAAAACAGAGGAGCAGTTCCATGAGTCATGGGTATTCTCTTTAAAAATGAAGACCTAGGCCTTCTGCTGCTCTTAGGGAGATTACCCTTGGAACGTACTCAGAGATTCTCACTACAACACCCTGACATTCGTGGCTATTCCCACCACTCCACAGATACCTGGTTTCTTAGAATTTTTATTTGGATGCTTCTCATGTGTTGTTTCTGCCTCTGCTGAGAGTTTGCAAATGGATCTGCTCCAGAGAGATAAGAACTCCTGGCTTAATATCTTTGTTGCCCAAGACTACTCAGAAAAACAAAACCCCTCTCTTTGACACAATCTGTTAGATGTAACCACTCTCTTTGTTCATGGTGCTTTATGAAGTTTACCCCAGAGAAAAGGAGAACCCATTGGGTAATTCTAAACTCGAAGGAGAAGTCATTTCTGGTGTGTGGAGAACCCTAAAACTCTAGGTTAGTGGTTGTTGTTTAAAATATCCTGTAGATAAAAAACATCAGATAAACAATACTACCCTGTGTCAGAAATTGAATATTCTCATCTGCTTCATATTTCTCCAAGGGCTTTGGGTTGTTATGGCATTTCACTCCACAAAAAGGACTGCATATACTAACATGTAGTGTAAATACTCATTATAACCTCATAGCAGAAAACACTGTACCCACTGAATATGTAAACAGCTGTACTGGGAAGATAGAAAATAGTCTTTTGTTTTACCTAAGTGATAGAAAAATAGTCTTCAAAAATACATTGTTAAACTTATGGGTTTATATTAAAGTAGAATTTATATGTACAGTAAGGCAGTATTCCATTAGCATCCTGCTGTGATTATCTTTTAAATTAAAGTTAGTCTTTTGGGATTTTTTTCTTCACTAAGAGAAGACTAGGGTCTATAATAAATTATCTATCATGCTGACATGAAGCAGGAAAACATTCTAGAAGGACTCAACACATGAAATTCATTTGCCTCTCATGTAAGAAAATTTTACCTTCCAAAACTATATTCTCTAGAGGCTTTAGGATGAAATACAGTTTAGGGGGGAAAAATCTATGCTTAAGAATCCAAACTATTTTATGAAAGAATTGGAGGCATTGTTTTTACTTGCATATCAGTAATATGTCACTAGGGTATTAGGAACTGATGTAAACAATTTGCTGGGTGTTCTGGAATGCATTCTTTTTTAAAAAATGTGTTCTATTTGGTTCATCCTAATAAAATGAAAGAGGAGTGCGAAGGTCAAGTAATTGGTTTTCAGAAGTGGTTTTCATGGCATTTTTCTCCTATCTGTCATCTTCCCGTGGTAAACAGTTTTGACTATTTCATTTCCTTCTGTCACATACCCAACCATGAAAGCCTTTCCCAGAGGGTATACCTGTTGGCACTGTCCCTTAAGAATACTAAGCAATGTGCTTTTATTTCATCGAACACATAATTTTATAACTAATGGCACAAATAAATCTACAAATCACAGGAATCAAAATGATTTGTTCTGGAATCAGCTATTGGAGAAAGAGGCAACTGGTTGAACATGGAACATGGAAAGGCGTGAACTGTGAGTTTTAGTAGTGTCATTTTAACTGCATTCTCGAACATTCTCTAGTAGATTGCATTTCATGTACTCTGTAGTGTTACCTGAAGAAAAATCACATTTAACCAATCATTTAATTAATCAAGAGATCACTGAAAGGAGTGCATGAAACCTGCGGGATCCAGGTAATCCAACCCACCCAGCTGGAGTCTGCAGTGGCTCGGTGTGGCGGGGTGGGAGGTCAGGTCTGTCTCGGCTTGATCCTGTGGAAGGGAGGGCGGAGCCTCCTTGGCCAGTTCTTCAAATAAAGCCAGGCTTTGACCTCGTGGGTCCTGCACTAACACCAGGATGTTGTTATCCATCACCCTGGACACCTTGGCGTACTCTTTGCTGGTTTCAGGAGCGCCCGGCTTCCCTGTCGGGTCACCGACCTCTTTTTGTTTGGGGAGCAAGGACAGAGCCCCGTCTTTGTTGACCTTGTGAATCTCCACATAATCCAAGGGTTTAGCAGAGATAAAGGGGCTCTTCCCCTGGGGCAGCAGCCACGCTGTGCTGTGATCAGTCTTGGAGTACAAGTTTTCCACCTCCCTCTGCTCCGCGGCCTTTCCCTCCTCGCCAGTCTCGGTGGTTTTTGAGGATTTTAAAGCGTGCTTGTCTGTTTTGGCCAACAAAGTAGCTGAGGCCCCTGCCGCGCCCATGGCCAGCTTACACACATCAGCGAAACTGTGATAAGAAGATCTGGGGTCGTGCTGGCCAGGGGGCTGTGGCAAAGGCCACGTTGAGGATTTGGGTCCACTGGTGTGGAAATAGGGGATTTTGCCTTCCACGCTTGGGTTCTGGGTTTTCCAGGGGTGGGGAACATTTGCTTCAGGGGGATCTTCTGGCTTCTCAATGGTCTCGGGAGTGTGGAATGTTGGGGGGTTGGCCCGGGGTTCCTCACACTTTTCGGACAAAAGGGAAGGGCTGTCACAGCTGCCCCGGCCAGAGTCGCTGTCGGGGTCCAGGTGTGTGGGCTTCATTCCTTGACCTGGGTGTTCTTTTGCGTGGCTGGGCATCAGCTGCTGGTCCTCACTGTCATCCACTTCCAAAAACTCCACCAGTAAGTCCTCACAGTCAGAAGTCGGAGGGAAGTCTTGGCATCCCAGGGCGCTCAGAAGTTCTTCAGACTTGCCCTTCTGTGAGAACACAGAACAAGGAGAGACAGCTGTTAGCGTCAGGTCAGCCCCTCAGCCGAGCCCGTGTTCATGGCCGCGGGCAGGTGGGATGTGGCAATGGCCTGGCAGAATTTCCCAAACGTCTGACATCTGTGTACCAGGCCATCTATAATCACCTGGTTCAATATTTATCCAGTATTATTTTTGAAGTCAATTCATTATTTAACTTAGTCTCTAAGCAATAAAGATCCTGAGTTTAACAGGCAAGTAGTACATACATATGTAATAATCACATAACTATTCAATAAGAAAAGCTTGTCAAGCACCTAAAACCACAGTGCCCATTTCACTCAGCCTCATCCCGTCCAGCTCCAACCTTGCTGTCCCAAATGGCAGGAATTTATCTTTTTTGATCTCTGAGTGGTCTTCCATTGTGTATATAAACCACCTCTTCTTTTTTAAAGATTTTTAAATTTTTTTATTTATACATACAAGCTGGGGTACAGGCCAGAGGCGTGGGGCATAAACCACCTCTTCTTGATCCACTCATTTGTTTTGGGGCACTTAGGTTGTTTCCGTAGTTTGACTATTCAGACAAAGGGTCAGATGAGACCAAACTAAAAAACTCATCCTGAAAGCAGACTATAGAACTGAGGCATTCAGGGGAAGAGGGGAGTGGGGAGGGGTGAACGCAAAGTGAGAGGGGATGATGATGGTGGACTCTGGGTGCTTTGGTGGTGGGCATGCTCTGGTGACATCACCAGAAGGGTCAGTCCTATACTTCCAAAATACAAATGGTGATGTAAACCAATGTTATTTCAATCAAAAATTTAAAAAAACGAAAAAAACCCAAAATCACAGTGCTCAAGCATTCTGCATTTGGGACTGGTGGAGCAACTCTGCGATTGGTTTTCTGGTCTCTTACCTTCCTTCCTCCACCACCTTATCTAGAGTCTGCAGTAATAAGTTGGTTCTTGTCTCTTCCTTTCTTTTCTCTTCTCTCTGCTTCTCTGTTCCCTTCTTTCCCCTTCTCTTCTTATCTTACTTTTTCTTCTTTTACATTTCCCCCCTCCCCTCTTTCTTGCTCTTATCCCATATCTTTCTCTCTCCTCTTCTTCCTCCTCTCTATCCTCCTTCTCGTTCCTGTTTCTTCCTCCTGCCTCTTTCCACTCTTCTTCCTGATCTTATGACTTACGTCAGATTCTGGTACCTAAATCACATCTCTGTCACTTATTATGACTTTGGACAAGCTGTTCTGTGAGTTTTCCCATTTATAAAATGGGACTTACAGCGTCTGTTTGGGAGAGTTGTTAGGAAGATTACACATCACATGATTAAAAACATGAGGCTATCTCTTTCACTCAAAAATCAGCTATTTTATCAGTAAGTCTTTGTGGCTACAAGGTTGAATTGCAAGCTGATAATAGTTACATTAGTTAGTTGAGATATTTATGCTGATTCTAAAAAGGCCAGTGCTAGAATTCAACAGTGGGCTTAAAGCACTAGCCTGGGATTCCAATTCTGGGTCTCTACTCCCTGCTGTATATTAGCAATCAAAGTGAATGCAATTAAAGCCAGGGTGTTGACTTATTGTAGCTGGGTCAAGTGACAGAATGTATAGATATTGCTTTTATGTATATCAGAGTTAAGCTCAAGGTTGAATTGAAACTACGTATTTCAAGCTGAAGCAAAATTTAAAATGTTCTATCGCTCTTTTTATTCAAAACACTTAAGTTTAATTCCCTCTCATATTAACTTAAATGGGTCTGGGCAAACATGAGCCTCATTGCACTGACCCAGTTTGAACTGGGTGTGAAAATGAACCCCGACAGCAATAGGGTTTTCTGACCTATGTACAATAAAGAAAGTTTTTACTAAAGTAACTGGATCAGGGGTTGGTGGGTCCCTGCTTTATATGAATCAAGACATTTAGCCTCACCTCTTCCTGTGAGAATGGCTACTATCTCAAAGACAACAAAGCATACTGGAAAGCAGTGTGGAGAGTCTTCAAAAAATTTAAAATGTAAATACCACACCACTTAGTTATGCCACTTCTGGGTATTTATCTGAAAGATATGAAAACACTAATTGGAAGAGATTTATGCATTTCCATGTTAGCTTCAGCGATAGTTACAATAGCCAGGAACTAGACCCAACTAAATACCCATCGATTGATCAAAGGATAGAGAAGTGGTATATACACACAACGGGAAACTATTTGGCTATAAAAAAGGTGAAATCCTGCCATTTTGCAGTGATATGGAGTGGCCTAGAGGGTATTATGCTTAATGAAATAAGCCAGATGGACAAACACTCATGTTATCTCACTCATGTGTGGTATATAGAGTAAACAAACAGATGAACCAAATAATACAAAAATAAACTTTTGAATGATAATACCAATTAGTGGATACTAGAAGAGTAAGGGGAAGTGGAGATGGGTATATCAGGAAAAAGGTGACAATGGTATCGTGAAGGAGAGATTTGAACTTTTAGCAGTGAACTTAATGTAGTATATTCACATGTTGATTCTCAACAAAGATCACCGGAACTGTACATAAGGACAAAATTTGCCTTCTTTCTAAGTTGGTTACTTGCACAAAATAGTTATCTCTGTGTTTATAAGCAGACCTGGTAAATCTAGTGAACATTACCAGGTCTTTCTCAATTTCATGGCTTTCTCTCCTTACTCTATAACATTTAGTATCTTCTTGGAGGTGCTCCCACGCTTCACACATCTTTCTGTAAACCATGCTGAAGAGGAGGGCTAGCTGGGCATGGATGACAGAGCCGTCCAGGCTGGGTTGGGGGGGGTTGAGTGTGCATGTGTGAAGGTAATGATTCCAAAGCAGCGACTCACTGCATTCTCTATCTCTGGACTTACCTCCAGCAGGTGAGTATCAAATCCTTTTATTTTTGGCCCAGGAACTGGTGGAAGGATGCAGGTCACCATGCTATAAAATAATATGTGAGACAGGGTGAATGGCTCATCTTCTCACTTTGTAATTTTTGAAAGGTTACTGTTGATTCTATATTGCAGCTCCCTGGACTGTGGTTGGCAGGAGTCAGATTCTGGGGTTGCATGAGAGTATCAATCAATGGTGAAGACAATGAATAACTCTCAAGTTCTTTGTAGAAATTAGCTTGTCTAACTGAAGGGGCTGATTCTGAAACTAGTGGGTTATTTGGACTATTTGTTTCTCTTGATTTTAGCTGCTCTCGTCAGCCTGCCACTCACAACTGTGAGTCTCTGCTGGAAAGAACATCAGCTTCAAACAAGTACGTTCTGTTAGCATGGATAAAAGGTTTCTGTGGGTGAACACACTGTAACTAATGGCTAAAATGAGGAGCTTGAATTATCTGTAGGTTTCCATCATGTTTGTATCGTTCTTTCCCCCTGTTATCCCTGACAACCATGATAGCGAGAAGGGATGATAGAGAGTAAAGTACCTATAGCCCTTCAAAGCCACTGCCCAGACCATTATCAAACAGACGACAGCAGAAAGAACAGCCACAAAAATCCACATGGTCGTATCTTTCATGGTGAAGTCTAAAAAGCAAAGAGCCAGAAAGTTGTGATTACACACTGCATCATTAAGAACAAACAAACTGAAGAACTAAACTTTTGAACATAAATGGTTTTCCCCTGACTTATACCTCCTTTGATTTGAATAGCCCTCACACAGAGTAGCACACTGATGGATTTAATTTTCCCATTGTTATTAAATTTTAGTATGTTTTATAGTACTCTATAAATTTCAGTCATTTTATAGATTATTTTATGGGATCCTTCAAGAGGAAATCCAAGCTCACTTGGTCTGTTGTAGTAATAATACCAGCCATCAATGGTGTAAAGCACGTTACATACCTCGAATTATGTGCAAAGATGAGGAAACTAAGACTCAAAGAGTGATCTACACATGGGCATGGACTATAGCATTGCAGTCTGGCCTTCTGCCTCTGGACCTTATGTTTTCAGTAAGTTGGGGCTAGAATAGATGCATGTGTAAGTCTTGTGACAGCAGATCAGAGTTCTTTACACTGCCAGGAGCCAAACCAAATGCAAGCCTTGATACTTTGGCCTGGCAGTTTGTCAGAAGCGCTAGGCTTTGCCATGTGGTTCTTGGCAAGACCACTGACCTCACAGCGTCAATTTCCTTATTTTTACTATTGGTTTTATATTCTCTCTGAATATTATATTCTCTCTGAATCCTTGAGAGAGTTGGGAGGGCTAAACAAAATAGACTTTGTAAACCATAAAGTACTTTAGCAATGGAGGGTGAGTTATTTCCCTGTGGAATACAAGCACCATGGCTTTAATGGCAATTAGTATTGCTGTCCCTTATCTACTGTGTCTTGACTATGAGACCAAAATGTTAATTGATTTCAGAAACTGACCTAATTGATTAGACTGCATCTAATCAATCTTTAGATCTAAAGTCTCCTTATAGAAAATATGGTGGCAGAGAAACTAGCTAAGCGATGTCACAAAGACCTAACCAGAAATGGAAAAGTTAAGACATTTTATGGGACCAGGACCCCGTCTCCTGAGTACAGCGAGATGGCAGGAATACAATGTCCAGTCACAGTGTGTGGTTCTGGAGCAAATTCTGGTTTGGACAAACTATTCATGCTCTTGAAATAGGACATCACCTTCCAAATTATGGGAGAGCTGGAGGATAACTTTGTCTGAATGATAGGGATGGGGCAGATGAGGCATGCAGGAAGACTGACCATCAAGCCTTCTGAAAGATACAAGGTCATGTCTACAGTCTCATCCTAGGAAAGCACCCCAGTGACAGTACCCAGGGAAGAACGCTACACTTCAAATATCTTCATATTGGGAGATATGATAAACCCACCTCTAGTACTCTTATGATAAAGTTTTAAAATAGTTTCTCTATTTAGTGGTTCCATGAAAATTTAGTAAATTCATTCTGCTCTAAAAATATCTACAGTCCTTAGCAATAGCGAGCCACAACACTCACCATTAGGTATCTGGATGGAGCTCTCTGGGCTCCACTCACTCCAATATCCATGGTCTGGCTTGCAGCGAACCTGGACAAGGTATTTTTGTCCTGGATATAGGCTGAGGATCTTAAACTGAGTCTGCTGCCCAGCAAAATGGGTCTAAGAAGGAGCAAGGAAAGCATAAGTTAGTTCTGATTTGTGCTGTAAAGTAAGGGACCTTCCTCATACATAGTAAACTACTGGAGGAGTGAGGCTAGGTGATTAGACTTAGTTGAGAGTGTGTTCTCAGGATGTCTATCTCCTATCCCCTCTTGAAAGTTGCCCATACAAAAATTAACAGGTTTCCTAACTCTCCACATGGAACTCTATTTCAGAAAGACAAATTCTGTCCACCATCTCCTTTCAAATTCTACTTTATGGAAGATGAGCAATTAATAAAATTGGAAAATTCTAATTTTGTAAACCCCAAAGTGATTCAAGGATTATTAATTAGTGTAAAATCACTAGGTGGAAGAGAACTAGGCATCATTCAGGCTGAATCCATAATGTACAAATTAAACATGACTTTACAATCAAGGGATCAGGTTGTGAAATCCCTAGAACAGTGGTCCATTTTAGCATCATTTATGATGGGTCAACCAGATGTTTTGTGTCCTCTGATACGATGCACTATGAAGCACATAAGATCAACTCTGAAGTATTCCTTCCCACAATTGTTCAACCTGCATCTAATCAATCTTTAGATCTAAAGTCTCCTTATAGGAAATATGGTGGCAGAGAAACTAGCTAAGTGCTGTCACAAAGACCTATTCAGAAATGGAAAAGAGAGGACATTTTTTGGGACCAGGGCCCCGTCTCCTGAGCACAGCGAGACGCAGGAATACAATGTCCAGTCACAGCGTGTGGTTCTGGAGCAAATTCTGGTTTGGACAAACTGTTAATGATATATTTTTGAAGCAATTAGCAGAATTAAAATATGGGCGTGTTATTAAACGATATTAAGAATTTAAATTCATTTTCTATGTGAGATTCTAGTATTTTGGCTATGCTTAGAAATGTACTCTTTTGAAGGCACGTCTCCAAAGAAGAAAAGCAAATGGCCAACAGATACATGAAAAAATGTTCAGCATCACTTATAATCAAGGAAATGCAAATCAAAACCACAATGAGATACCACCTCACACAAATGAGGATGGCACACATTAAAAATATAGGCAATAACAAATCCTGGAAAGGATGTGGAGAAAAAGGAGCTCTTCTACACTGCTGGTGGGAATGTGAACTGGTCCAACCATTATGAAAAGCTGTATGGCGATTCCCCAAACTGCTCAACATGGAGCTTCCATACGACCCAGCAATCCCACTTTTGGGAATTTACCCAAAGGACACAAAAACACTAATCCAAAAGGATACATGCACCCGTATGTTCATTGCGGCACTGTTCACAATAGCAAAGGTATGGAAGCAACCCAGATGTCCAAAAATAGATGACTGGATCAAGAAGATGTGGTACATATACACAATGGAATACTATTCAGCATGGAAAGAAGATAAACACA